>OY757908.1:47649974-47907474 GCA_963585895.1 Sepioteuthis lessoniana | reverse complement strand
CCTCAAAAACCTTTAGCTTTTAGCTCAGGACTAACTTTTGCTCTCATACTGCTGAAGATTGCAAAAATGAGTATCTGCAAGACGCTTTTATCAATACACTCAAGCTACATTTGCCAGTGTCTACTGGAGAACAAGACCCTTGACTTGGATGTGGCATACAAACAGGCCTATTCCTTAGAGGTAGCTAAAGTGGAATTAGAAAATTACGTCAACTATCACTGTTCCATTACTATTGTGGCTTCAGATATAATCCCTAATAATACTATGACCTGACTGTTGGAACTACATTCAAAGCTAAATGTGTTTTCTGTGCGTTTGAAAAACACCCCCAACTACAGAGCCCCACTAGGGAAGCTATATGCAACCCCTGTAGTAAGGTCAAGCACTATGTGAAAGACAATAAATCCAAACCCAGTTCCTTCAAATTTACGACTTCATCATGCAATGCATTGGCAACGATGCCTCTAAATCTATCAAAAACAGTTCTACCGGCTGAAATCAGTGACAAGGCGGTGGATGCACTACTTGATACTGGTAGCTCCTAGAGTTTTTAAAATCATTCCTTGGTCAAAAAGTATAAGTGGAAGCCTCTGCCTTCCAACAAAGTTATTTCTGTGGTAACTATCAATTTACAATCTAAAGTTGCTGGATGCTACATAACAGACATAAAGTACAGTTGATTGTTCTTAAAAATTTCTGTGCCGTTGTAATAATTGGGCATGACATTCTAAATTTACATTCGAATGTTAAATTTTCTTTTGGTGGAACTAGGTCCTCACTTATGTGTGCATTGACTACTATGAAAGCTCCCTATCCTGTGCTTTTTAATAACCTTTCTCCTAATTACAAGCCCATATCAACAAAATCAAGGAGATATTTAGAGACAGACTCTAAATTTATTCAATCAGAAGTAAAACAGATGTTAGCTGAAGGGATTGTGGAACCTAGTTTAAGGAGAGTACAAGTAGTGGTTACCCATAGCAAAATCAAAGGAAATGCCTTGTAGTTGTTTTTGTTGTTGGTTGGTTGGGTTTTATGGCATATCAACCTTTGTAGGTTATTTTACGCGAAATCCATTTTTTATGTAAATAATCAGTTCTATTCCAAAGAATTAAGTTTAGCATAAGCACACAGTTTAAAACGTAAGTACAGTTTAATTGTGAAAAACATTTGTATTTCAAGCTATGCAGTTTAGTCAAGCAGTTCTAATTCAGCTAATTCAGTTTAGTATAAGTACAGATTTTCTTTACGCATTAAATGTCAAAACAGTTCTATATTAAACAATTTATTATAGTGTAAGTACAGTTTTAATGTCAAAAAACAGTTCCATTTCAAATAATTCAGTTCAGCATAAGCACGCAGTTTAAATGTAAGTACGGTTTAATTGTCAAAAACTTTTCTATTTCGAGCTATTCAGTTTAGTCAAACAATTCAGTTTAGCTTAAGTATGCCGTTAGTTCTATTTAACCCATAGATAGAGCCCTATCAAGTGCTACCACGCCGGGCCAGAGTAGACCTTGGAGCAATGGCAATGAAGGGGTGCTCTGCATTCCCCAAAGCCCCAGCATTACTGGAACCTCACCATCAGATTGTTTATTGTCATATGCAGGGCACTCATTGAGGGGGTCTTACCCCTCTGCAGAGGTGCAGTCAATGTATTCTACTGTCCCAGCCAACTGGGCAACCTAGTAGTTGATTGTTCCCAAGCAATCAACAAATTTACCATGTTGAATACCTCTCCTTTACCTAATACAAATGAATTAATAGAAAAATATCCAAGTATCAGTTGTTCGGTTTGGTTGACTGGTGCAATGCTTATCACCAACACAGGATAAAAGAATAAGATAAACCTTTTAGAGGGAATGGACAATTTTACCTGTTCTGCTGTGTCTCTTTAGGAGTTACTAATGGGGTCATGGACTTTCAAAGAGTGATTGACCTTATAATTAGGGATAATGAAATAAAAGACACTTTTGCTTACATTGATAATGTAACTAATTGTGGCCAAACTCAATCTGAGTATAACATGAATTTGAGTAAATTTATGGAGGTGTCTCAATGTTTTAACCAAGACAAGTGTATATTCAGTCAACATTCTATTAACCTTTTGGGATATACCATTTCCAGTGGTACAATAACACTAGATTCAGAATGTTTGCAACACCTCCTAAACTTGCCTATTCTGACCAACCAATTCTCTTTATGACATGCTATCAGCTTGTTCTCCCATTATTCTAAATGGATATACCAATTTTCTTAGAAAATACACCCATTAGTAGTTTCTGACTGATTTCCTTTACAACAACCCACTGTTGAGGCTTTCAATATGATTAGACAGGACATAGCAAAAGCAGTAGTCTTCACGAGTGAAAACAATGTACCTTTCGTTGCTGAAACTGACACTTCTGATCAAGCTATTGCTACAACACTAAGCCAAACTCTTCTGTAGATTTGGAACACCTGTGTATATTTATTCCGACAGAGAGAAGTCTTCTTGCCAAAGAACTAATTCTATTTTTGGATACATGATGTAGCTAGGAGTCATTTAGCTGCTTATAATCCATGTAATAATAGGAGGTGCCCGTGGTGTAATGGTTATCGTCGTAGGAAATGGACACGACGACACGAGTTCAAATCCTGGACGAGACTGATTGCATTTCACATAGCACTAATACTCTTGGGAAAGGTATGAATCCAATTATTCTCCCTCCAGTTATGGGAGACTAGGTTCTTCAGCCTTGGTGAGGCAACTAGGAGAAGGAAAACTCTGAATTCAAACCTGTTAAACTCCGCTTAAAAAAACTGACCTTGTGTCATATTCTGCCTGAGCAGAGGGGTTGGGTAAATATGATAATCCATATAATAATGGTCTAGTAGAGCATTACAATGGGATAATTTGGTGATCAGTATTTCTGGTTCTACACCCACATGGTCAATGGGCTTCCATGTGGAAGACAGTACTCCCACATGCTTTGCACTGCATCAGGGGCATGCTATGTACAGCTGCTAATGAAACCCTGCATGAAAGAATGTTTCGTCACCAATGGAGTACTGCAGATGGGCCTTCACTTCCTGCCTGGATATCTTAACCCAGAACTGTGCCAATGAGACATTTTTAATTAAGTAAATTTGAACTGAAGGTAGATGAAATGAGATACTTGAGGCTAACATGAATTACGTATGCATACACTTGCAAGATGGATGTGAAACTACAGTTTATTGAGAAATATATCCCTCTCCCCCGGTAACTGAGTAACTTATCTCCAACTTGAAGGAACTGATTTAGTTAAATTTAATGTAACCGATCAAAATTCTACTGATGGTTTCAATCTGGTGCCCAAGCAAGACAAGAAGAATGTTGACACCAACCAAAGGCTCCAAACAGTTAAAATTCCAGAAGTTCGGTACCTGAACAAAGAATAGATATACCTCAAACTTTTCCAGTCATATACTGTTCTTCACCTATCAAAGACCAACTTACTTAAAAGATTATTTTGAATGAAATATTTTAAATGAATCTTGCCATCAGTAAGCACTGTTCTTTGATCAGTGGGGAAGAATGCAGTGAGACTTATAATTCTACTCCCACCACTACCCTCTTATTCTAGTTACCAGTACTACAACCAGTCCAACTATAAAAGTTTGCAGTCTATTATGTTCATTTGTTCATTAGCTACATTCTACATATGGTAAAGCTCAACGTCTACTCCTAGCTTACTACAACTTGTTACTAATTATATTTTTTCCCTAGAAAAAATCATTTAAGCATTTTTAGAGCTCTCAACAAACATTCTTTTTCCTACACTGTGAACCACATTATAAGTGTCAATATTAAAAAAAGTTCATAGTCTGCGACAACATTCAATGTTATGTGCATGGCTGATTTCCTTTGAGTTACTGAATGAAGAAAAGAATAAGTTTTTATTTGTTTAAATAGAGCTACATAATTAATTTAGTACAAAATTTGTTGTTGTATTATGAGGATATCAGAGAGAACCTCTATTATTCCCCTTAAAATAAATATTTATTTCAGGTATTTCTTCCATATTATCTCATCCAGATATTAAACTTTTACAATTATTGCATGTAATTTTCTTCAAAACTGCATAACAATAATAACCTGCAAAGTAGATTATAACAGGAAGAACTTCTCTGCATTTATTAAGATCATCATCTTTAACATCAATTCTAAAATTTTACACATCTAACTTTTGCTTCTTTGTCTCTTCACCCCAGTCCAGTTCTAAATTCTTCAAATCAATTTTAATGTATTGTTGATAAGCTCTATTTTAAAACTGATAGCATTCTGATTTTTTTCACACTTAAATACTTGCCCTATCAAGATATTATACTGTCCCCCTTGAAGTCACCAGAACTAACCAAATGTCACCTCAAAATCATGAGTTTAAGCAAAAATAAGTTGTTTTTGACAAATTAGAACATTTATTACCTTCTAAATAATTTTAAACTACCTTCTTCAACTCTAACATACAGTGTATCACAAAAGTGAGTACACCCCTCATATTTTTGCAGATATTTAAGTATATGTCTTCATGGGACAACACTGACAAAATGACACTTTAACACAATGAAAAGGGGTTTAGCTTTTAATGGTTATATTGTGAGTTATTTTGAGGGGAAAATAAATTAACTCTGTTATATAAGCTGCCTACAGACTACTTTTCATTGTGTCATTTTGTCAGTATTGTCCCATGAAGAGATATACTTAAATATCAGTAGAAATGTGAGGGGTGTACTCACTTTTGTGATACACTGTATGTTATTTTAAATTCTTCTCTACAATACTTGGTCCTTTCTAAAAATGTATTGGTTTTATGATGCAAAGCAGTGAAGGTTTCCCTTGTTAATTTGTTATTTCTTCCAGAAATGCTATTCCAAGATTCTAACCAATCACTGAATACCAAGATAAATGTAGAATTTTCTTCATTTACTCTTAAATGCATTACAGTATTTATATCTAAACTGACAAGCTTTATATTGTGTTTTTGTATTCAGCATTGTCCACCAAATATGAAATGTTTATACCATCTGAAGCTTCTGCAAAATTAGGCAAACATTTCTTTTTTTTCTAAGGTCAATAATCACAGAATCATGTGCTCATTAAAAATTTGCAGAACTAAATTAACATTTTGCCTTCCAAGATTAGTAGAGGAAAGTGACTTTGAGCTCAATTTATAACAATATTTCAAAATGCCTGGAGTACTTTGGATACTATCTGATTCATGATTTCCATTATAACAAAATTTTAGTAATAGCATACATTTACTCATTTCTTTTCAAGCAAAGCAATTGTTACAAATGCATTTTGTTATATGGACTGAGTGAAATTAGAAATAAAAAGGTGTTGACTTTCAACTTGTAGTGGCTATACAACTGAAAGCTGGACAACAAAAGAAAGATATAATTTTATTATTTCTAACATTATTATCTATTAGGCTTTCCAATATTCTCAATCATATCTTCTCTAAACGAATTATTATACATTTAACTATGTTAAATAAATTTTCAGCTTGATGGCATTTAACTGGCATAACATGCTTATTTTGTGAGAATGCACTATTAAACATAAAAGTGGAAACACTTGTAAAATATAGATTTAGCCTTCTTCCTGATTCATGGCAGAACAAGAATGATATCTTTCGTTGCAATTCATTGAAACATAAACTAAATAAATATAACTTTTTAATAGCAAATAATGGACATATTTCCTTTTTTTCTAAATATTAATGATAATTCTTCTTTATTCACAGATAACAATTATAAGCTGGACCAAAATTTATCAAATTTGAAAAGTTGATTGGACATGCCTGCTGAAGAGAAAAATATTCTTGCAAATGTGTTGATCTGTATTCTAACAAAGTTCATATTTCAAAGGAAAAAAAAGAAAAAGTGTGTATGTTAGCAGTTTTATTAACACATACAAAAAGACATTGGAGGATGGCCTTACTCTTAGCAAGTGTTAAAAACATCAGTTCTGAGAAGTTAAAAATTGGGAACATAATGCAAACACATATTTAAGAGAAACCATATTCTTGTGAAGTGTGTGGATCTGCATTTTAATTTAGTTCTTGTTTAAATAGTCACATGTAAATATTCAAGGGTGAGAAACCATTTTTTGTCACGTATCTGGATAAGAATTTTCAAAGCGGTTCTATTTAAAGATAGTCATGGAAATACACACAGACAAGAAACCATTTTCTTGTGAAGTATGTGGATCAGCATTTACAAAAAATTTCTCTTTAAAATGTCACATGCGAATTCACACGGGAGAGAAACCATTTTCTTGTCAAGTATGTGGATCAGCATTTTCTCAGAACTCCCATTTAAAAAGACATATGCGAACTCACACAGGAGAGTCACCATATGCTTGTAAAGTTTGTGGATCAGCATTTTCTCAGGGTTCTCATTTGAAAATTCACATGCGAATACACACTGGTGAGAAACCATTTTCTTGTGAAGTATGTGGATCAATGTTTTCTCAGAAATCTCATTTGAAAGGACACATGCGAATACATACTGGCGAGAAACCATTTTCTTGTGAACTGTGTGGATCAGCATTTTCAGATAGTTCTTACTTAAGGAAACACATGCGTACACACACAGGGCAGAAACCATTTTCTTGTGAAGTATGTGGATCAACATTTCATCGCAAGTTCACTTTAAAAAGTCACATGCGAATACACACTGGAGAGAAACCATTTTCTTGTGAAGTGTGTGGATCAGCATTTTCACTTAGTTTTTATTTAAGAAGACACATGCATGCACACACAAGTGAGAAACCATTTTCTTGTGAATTGTGTGGATCAGCATTTTCCGATAGTTCTAATTTAAGAAGACACATAAACACTCACACTGGAGACAAACCATTTTCTTGTGAAGTATGTGGATCATCTTTTCCTTGCAAGTTCACTTTAAAATGTCACATGCGAATGCACACAGGTGAAAAACCATTTTCTTGTGAAGTGTGTGGATTAGCATTTTCTCATCAATCCAATTTAAAAAGACACATGCGAATACACACTGGTGAGAAACCATTTTCTTGTGAAGTGTGTGGATCAGCATTTTCTCAGTGCTCTAATTTAAAAACACACATGCATAAACACACAGAGGAGACTCCAAATCTTTAACATGTGTGTGGATATCTTAGTTCCAGTAAAAAAATTCACATGCAAATACACTCAATTAAAAACTCATTTTTTTCGCATATATGTAGATCAGCATTATTAGTGAGTTGCAATATAAAAGGTCTCATACAAAAGCAAACAGAAGAGAAACTATTGCACAATGTGAAGATCATCAATTTTACCAAGCTTCCATTGAAACATCCACATGAAAACAACCAGTAAAGGACCATGTAGATTTATTAACTTTAAGGCTCAGAATATTCAATCACTTCATTTTTAATGTAAATGATATTCACTGTTTTTTTGCAAATAAAAAAGAGTTACTTGAAATTTCAGCATTTTAATGTAACATCCAAAGAATGGATTGGTTAAAAAATTATTTTAATCAAATGAAAAATCTAAAATATTTGTAATTTTGATGTTATACCGTATTATCATAAATTTATGATTTCAGAACAGCATATGTAACAATTTATGTATGGAGGTGCCCGTGATGTAATGGTTATCATCGTAGGAAATGGACACGGCGACATGAGTTCAAATCCTGGACGAGACTGATTGCATTTCATATAGCACTAATACCCTTGGGAAAGGTATGAATCCAATTATTCTCCCTCCAGCTATGGGTAAATAGTAGGGCAGACTGGGTTCTTCAGCCTTGGTGAGGCAACTAGTCTAGGAGAAGGAAAACTCTGAATTCAAACCTGTTAAACTCCGTTTAAAAATTGACCTTGTGTCATATCCTGCCAGAGCGGAGGGGTTGGTAAATATGATATATAACAATTGTTTATAAAATATGTCACCCTAAAAACATCAATTGAATAATTATTTCCTTTTTTTTTATTACTTATTAAATAAATGCATATTCATTGTTTGAGGAAAAAAGTACTCTTACTATCCTGATAAATTTCTTGACTATCTCCTTTAAATGATTTATACATTCTGTTATCCACTTTATATACATGTATTGCTTTCCTTGACTCAACAGCCAGTCATCGATAACACTGAAGAAGATAACCTTTTGAAAGCAAGTCATTTTACCTAACACATGCACAAAGGATAGTCCACAGGAGACATTTAAACAGCTTATTTGAAAGCCTTCTTTTCTCAATGAAGAAAAAAACTCTTGTACATTTCTGTTCATGAGTTTCACCCCATTTATTGATTGTATTATTATTGTCTCTTATCATTTCTTTCACTGCTGCTAAATAGCAGCCAGTAGAATATTCTTAGGCAAGTTAGTCTCCCCTGTTTACTTTCTTTCTTCTCTCCTCTCTTCGATTACCATACATGTATGTGTGGATATGGACATATATATGTGTGTGTGTGCATATATATATTCTCTGTGTGTGTGAAGCGTATATATTTGTACATATATAGACATTGTATATTATATATATATATATGTATATGTGTGTGTTTATATGTATATCTGTGTGTATGTATATATAATATACATGTATGTATAGCTGTGTATGTATATGTGTACATGTAGATGGCAGGGCTGAAAGAAATTATGTATATATATATTTCACTCTTGCTATCTAGTCATCAGTACAATATTCTTCGTTAGTCTTTCTTCGTTGTTAAAGCTTTAAATACCGAATAAGGACACATATATCCAAGAAACGACAAACGCATTTTTAATACCTTTACTGGGGGATTCAACCATTTCATTTGTATTCTGGGAGAATTTCCTCACCTACTGAATGGTTGTTGAACCCAGAAATAAAGGAAAAATATAAAAGATGTCTTCGTCTCCTATCTGTTACTATCTTCTTTCATATAATTTTTTGAGCCTTCTTATCCAAGAAGTTATACCAGCAAGACAACGTGGGGTAAAAATAGAATAACCTCAGAAGAGAGTCAGATAGCAAATGGCAACACGGCTTGCCCTCTGACTTCATAAGACCTCCGCCAACAAGTGTTCTGGATATAACACAAAACAATCTGATGGTGAGTCTCCAATAATGTTGGAGCTTTGGGTAATGTGGAGTACCTCTTCATTGCCATTGCTCCCAGATCCACTCTGGCCCAGAGTGATTGCAACTGATAGAGTCCTATCTAAGAGTCAAATAGAACTGTTTGACATTTAAACTGTGTCCAAACAAATGACTTGTGTTAAAATGACTAGTTTGAAATCGAACTGTTTGATCATTTAACTCTGTGTAAACTGTTGGAATTTGTAAATTCGGCGGTTAATGTCAGCTTGAAATCGATTGGCTTATTTTGAAGTTGTACCATTATAGCCCCCCCCCAATTTACGTGAGTGGCCTAGGGGCTGAGGTCTCTTCTCTTTGTCTTTTGGCACTTTAGGCAGTTTGGCTTAAGGCTAGTTGCTTGGACTAAAGGCCTATTAGCCCTTAGGCTCTAAACCTATTAATCTCCTTTTGGGGGTTTGAACATGTTAGAATAATGAGCCTATTGTAGGCTCATAGTCGTTTGGTTTGCTTTTACCTATCAGTAAAAGGTTGAGTCTAATGTCTGGAGGATAAATTTGGTAATAATTCTCCGTAGACTTCAACTAAAAGTGCATAATCGAGAAGAAGCAGAAAGAATTTAATCTCGGCTCGAACAAGAAGTGGCGGTTTCGCCACGAGGCATATACCAAGATATAGTGGGCCTCTTTCAACAAGTCAACTCAAGACAGGAGCTGAATATTCCCAAAGTTATTTCTACACATGAAAGAAGCGCCTCAGAAATGAATAAACCCGGTAAACTGGTTTAAAGAAAATAACTTCGAGATAAAATACCATTCCTTCGTATTTTATCATTAATTGCTAAGAATATAAAACCGTAAGAGGTTGACAGTGCTGGTTCTTGTAAGTCTGTCGTACTTCCACTCACTCTCTCTTTTTATTTGTTATGTACGAATATTATCATTGTTTGGATGTATAGTTCTTTTTGTTACCAACGTTGAATGTTTTTCGACATACTTAAGGGAAAATATGCAATGTGGATGTGTGTATGAATATCAAATGGGTGTATAGTTATTTTCCTTTGAAATAAATTACTTTTGAGGGAAACTTTTGTTTTGTCAGTAAGAAATATAGACTCACCTCTCTTTTCAGATAACATAAGTATTAGCTCTCCTTTCCTCTTAGCTTTCACTTTTTTTATGCCTCACTTCCCTCTCTCTCACTAACTAAACAACGCTTACTACTAGATAATTTCTTAGCAAAAAGGAGGCGATTCAGCTGCTATAAAAATATTCGACTCGAAAGTAATTTAGGTAAAATTGTACTAAGAAAGCGATGAGCATATATTTACTTTTGTTAATTTTTCGTATATAGGCTGTTGCAATTTTAAAACTTAAAAATACAAATTGAATTTCTAATATTTAATTGCTAATCTTGAAACCATTTAACTGTGTACAAACAAATAATTTATGATAAATAGAATTATTCATATCAAAAAGAAATTAGTGAAACCATTTGTGTGCAAAAAAAAAAAAAAAAGGGTCAGGCACGTTTAAAAATGTTACCTACAAAATGTGTTTACAAATCTTATATATTTTATATATATGTATAAAAAGGATTTGGCATATAGGATCTACACTTTTCTTTATTTTTACTTAAATTAGCTATGAAAGCCTAAACCAGAATATTCTAGAAAAAAGGATCCAAACCTTACTAACTTAAAATATTTTTAAGTCAATCAGAAAACACGTAGATTAGAACATTCCCGAAAGATTTTTCATAGAACCAAAAAATAGGCGTCTCAAAAAAATAGGTAATTTCAACGATTCTGATAGGTTAAATCAGGTCACAATTTGTGAGTTGACCCGAAATAAAATCTACCCGCGTAAACTTACAATATATTTTTTCGATACACTCAAAGAGTATAGTCGAGGGTGACTCGAAGGCTCTCTTTTCAATAGCTACTTCACCCAAGTGTAGGGGGGGGCGCTACTCCTTCCCTGGATAGCTCCACTTTACCCTTGATACGTACCTTATAATAGTGAGTGCTAAACAAGGACGTATCAAATACCATTTTTTTAGATCTTTGGTATGACTCGACCTGGGATTGAATCCCAGTCTCCCGGACCATTGGCGAACACTCTACCCACTAGGACAATGAGCCGGTTTACCCACTGTTATGAAAACAGGACAAGAGATTCTGTCAAGTAATCTTTTATTCAGTTAAGAATCCTACTACTCGTCTGACTCGACAAGTGGAAATGTACAGCTTTTTTATAGCTTGGATTATCAAGAGGAGATAATCCCTATTCACAGCACCCACTATCCTCATTATCATCATGTCGCGCTATCAGCATGGATATCAAAGAGTATAAGAACCCAGAATTTTTTTGTTCAAAAGAAGAGGCAGCACACAAAAGCGATACACAGGCAGCAACAGATGACACAAGTGAAAGAAAAAGTTACACGCCCTCAAATACAGAAACACGCAAACAGTGGGCTTGAATGACCAATAGATTAAGTGACTTAGACATACTAGAACTCACACATACCCGCACACATACACATGTATGAAAGTACGAGTTGACCTCTCTCTTTCTTTCAGTTATTCTTGACTAAAAATATTCTTGTTTTGATATACACAAACTCACACCTCTATACATAGCAAAATTTATGAACATTACTACCTTTTATTTGTTATTTGTCCAATTTTGATAAAGTAAAATTGTTTGTTTTTTAACATTCTTGTTTTTGTCAATTTTCTTTCGTCTACGTCTGTTTGTACAAATTGTGTTGCATATTGTGGAACTGGTACTCTGATATACATCTTTGAGAAATATTAATACCCCCATAGGCATTAATAGCCCACAATGGTTGATATACTATAAAACCAATCCAAACCAAACCAAACTTCCTTGAAGAATATGAATTGTCGGTCAACATAACCCTGCTAAGGTTTATACACAACCACGCCGATGGCTTGACGAAAGTGCTGCGTCACACACACACACAGACACACAAAATTGACCATAAATAAGTAAACGTTTATGAATCTTTTCAAAAATTTTATTTTCTTTAAATTCAAAGAGAACAAAATTTTATTATTTCAAGTTAAAATTACACATGCGAAATGGATGTTATAATAATAATATTATTATTTATTCCCAACCTCTCCAACATTGAAACCCTAACGAAAAAAAAGTGTAGCAGTCTAAAATTAAGCACACAGCTCATATATATAATTTTTAATTTTGATTATAAAGGTTTTGGATATAATATCATTAAATACTTTTCTTGACCTTGTGACATCGTGTAACGGTCCTATCTGTGACTGTAGAATTGGGTAAATACATAATTATCTCCCTTGAATTATGCTCTTCAGAGATTAATTTTACATCGATCAGAAACGACGGTTGTTTTAATTTTAATTTAAGTCGAAAGTAGACGTTTATGTTAACTTTTCTAGTTTTTCTTTCTTTTATTGTTTAACATTGCATTTTCCTATCGAAAACAGATTAGACGAAAGGAGACAAATATAAGTAAGTAGTAATTTACGAAGGTCTTTACTTCGATTTAGCACAAGGCCAAATGAATGGGGCACCCAATGAGAAACAAATATAAGTAAGTATCACTTTAACTTAATTTCTTTGTTTATAGCTTATCAAAGAATAGTTTTGTGGTAATACTTTTGTTTTCGTTTTTTTTATGACAGAAGAAAGAAAAATTACGATGAAATACTTTTTATATACGAAAAATATTGAATCTAAAAAAATGTCTGGAAGTAAGTGGATACTTAAGACCTAAAAAAGAAAAATATATGGCCTATCTGAACTTGATTCGTCCCGTTTAAATAAAAATGAAAAATCGAAAATGATTTTTTTTCTTTATTGATATTATTCAGTTGTTTACCGTACAGAGTACTTACATTTACTCTGGTAATTTATCAGATCTGAAAAATATTTATTGAAAATAAGAATTACTGACGACCAGAGATAATATTTTTTCAGGCTGTTTACATGTATTCGCTCCCCTAAAGTTGAATCTGATTTTTAGTTTTCACTAAAATCCGATGGGTTAAAGGGTAAAAATTTACCTTACTTTCCTTAGTTTTCGACTGGAGAGGAGTCTTTCTTTCAATATATTATATATATTGTATTTATATTGAATATAGATTAAATATCGAAACGATCTCTGACTTTCCGAACTGGTAACTTTCCTACGTATCTGATTAATTTTTGACATTTAGAATATCAAAAAAGAAACGACGAGATGATTAAAATACATTTTTATTTTTGTTCTAACAGCCATATTCTCCAGGTAAATGAAACAGCACGTTTCAATCCGTAGGTACTAAGAGAAGTGCGCTCTTTTTTCCGTTAAAAAGAATTTAAAAAATAATTGAAGTTATCCTTTAAGGTAAGTTTTAACTTTATTTGAAATATATTAATATCATAATTGTCTGTATTAAAGGCAAAATAAAATTGCATATCTAATTAATTTTTAATACATTCTAAAGTTTTAAGTTCACCGAAAGTTGACAAATTTATCCAACTAGAGTTTACGTAGATTAAAAAATGTTATTAAAATTTTGAGATACTTTTATAAAGTTTATTTTTTTTAATGAAATGTGTAACTAGAAATTTTTTATCAATTTATTTTCAAATTAGTGAAATGATTATACTTTTTAATTGCCTTTTTAATTTTTTACCTAGTAATAATCCACAAAACTTTCTTTACTCCTAAGATACTAAATTTTACTTTTTTAAAAGAACTCCTATTTTTATTACAAAATTCATTGTGAAAGTTTTATGCATGGTAACATTAAAAGTATTTTGTTTAGGTAACAAAAAATGCTTATTTAGCAGTTTGTAAATTAAAATTTAAAAGATATTAAGTTAATTTGAATTAAAAATGAATTTTGAAAAAAAATATTTTACTTCCTTTAAATTTTTGACGTCTTTCTTTAAAAGAAGGAACTAAAATTCAAGAATCTTTCAGAATATGACTCTAGGGAAATGTAAATGAAACTGAAAGTTATAGTGAAACATACTGAAAATATAATTTTCCAACCTGAATATGATGGTCAAAGCTGGAAATTGATTAACAAATGATTATTATTGTAGGTTTCCATACTTTTTTATCTTAAAAATATATAAATGTATTTAAAAAAAAAAAAAAAAATGAACAGCTCCCAGTTTCTTGCTTTGAAATTTATATTTTTTGATTAGTAAAATATTCTTTATTTTATAACATATTTAGGTTTAGCCCATGATTGGAGAACAATACATTAAAATATGATGTAAATTTAAGATCAAATATCAATACAGAATTATTTCCCTAACAATCTAACAGAAAATGATATTTTTGATTAAATCATAGTATTAAAAGCTCTCAAAACATAATTTGATATTCTCATTTGGAGTAACCTCCAAATATGAATATTAAATTTCCAACATCTTCCACTTAAAAAATTTTTTCCACATTTCATGCACATCTTCAGACTTTTGTCTTTTTATAATATACAGATAGTATGTGCCATATCCTATACCCCTACCAAGTTAATAGTACCACAGATATAGGAGTAGGTAAAGTGAAATGACCTGAAAAAATCAGTAAGTTTATTGATGAAATAACTAATGCATCATAAAATTCAGTTAATAAATGAACACTGAATATTTCATTAAATCATATTATTTCCTGAGTTTTAGAGATTTTTTCAATCTGGAGCTGTGATTTTTTACAGAACAAAAGGTACACAGCAACTATGTTCTTAGTGCACATAATATGGTCTTGTTATTCTCCTTCCTGACCTTCATTTTTAATTTGGAGTCTGTAAGCTTATCATTTTATCTTTGGTCTCTGTAGATGGATGCTTCATTTTAACAAGACCACTGAAAAAGATCAACTCAATTGTGACTTGATGTTTCTAAGGTAGCCCATGAGATTGTAGATGTCTGTAGATGGATGCTTCGCTTTAACAAGACCACTGAAAGAGAAGATCAACTCAATTGTGACTTGACGTTTCTAAAGTAGCCCATGAGATTGTAGATGTCTGGTGGTACTACACTTTACCCAGCTGAGTGGCTGACTAAGGCAGAAATAAAATCAGTATGGTGATGATTTTGATTTGGTAGAATTTCTTTTTTTAACATTTTCTACACAAGAGTCAAGATATATTCCACCTGTCTTGAAGAGTATTTCATTAATAAGTAGTGATAAGGAAAAGACAGCTGATATTATGTCATTGATTGATAAATACTCAATAATATTTTAAAGCAGACTCAGCCCTGTATTTCTCTTCATTGAGGAGACCTTAAGAGACAGGAAACCCTCATGATTTCTGCACCATCATCTGCACTTTCTCCAGCGACTGCTTGAAATGTATCATACTGACCTACTTGTGGTGAGAGAAGGTACATTCATCAAGAAGTTGGTGTAGATGGCAGAGTACATCATGGACTTGATTTCAGGCAGCATCTATTGTCTGGATATCAGAAACAGACCCTCTGGTTTAGACTACCTGTAACAGGAGTTAGAATCCAGGTTGGACAAACTGGCTAGAAGGCTAGAGAAAATTATCTTACCCTACTGAAAAGTTAGAGGTATCTTTAAGGGGAGAAGCAAAGTTCCCTTATCAACACAGGAAATATTTGGATAAGACAAAGTACCGGACATTGGCATTCCTTTGTATTAGCAGATATGAAGAAAGTCATATTGGATTAAGAATTTTTACTTAAATTTGGCCTTCTCGTTGATATCTAGAGATGTCTGATGGATTCTAAGATGAAAGTTAAGTTATTAGGTGGCTAGCTGGAAAAATCATTCACTGCAATGCTTAAATTGTTGTTACTTCAACTTTGAACTTCTTACTATCAAAGTTTATTTTACTGAATGCAAACAATAAATATGAAGAAAGCAATTTCAGTTCATATCACTGAAAATTCAAATAATTATGAAATTCTAATAAAACTTTCTCTACTTGATCCACTTGAATGAAAAATTCTACTGTTATAAAATGTAGGGGGATGAAAATATCCTCCTGTAATTAATTTTCATGCTATATAATCAATTAATTGTGAGTTTTATTCGATATGTTTTTACATATTTGCAAAAATAATTCCTCTTAAATCAAACTGAGTGGAATTTCTTAATTATCTTGAAAATACTAAAGATTTTTTTCTACAAAAAAGCAGAAAACTTACAAGATAAATACCATATTGATTTATTTGGAAAGTAACTTGAGATAATTTTTCTTGAAATTTTTTAAAATTTGGTTTTAATTTAATATGAAAATATTTCAAGATAAAACTTAATTTTTCTTATTTTTCATTGAATGTGATTTTTAAATCATAAAAGGTGTTATACAAGTACATTTGTTTCATTGATTAAATATTTGAGTACAAACAAGTTTTATCAATAATGGCATGTCCTTTTCTTTCTGTACATCAATAAAGTGAAAATTCTTGTATTTAGATTGGATTTACTTTTATTTGTTGAAAAGTAATATCTTTTATTATTCATTGCTAAACAAGAATATCATATATTGCAGGTCATTGAAAAATGAACAGAATAATTATTACATTTTAATTGCAAATAATACACAAGTTTATTTTTTTAAATGATAGTTCTTCTTTATTCACAGATATCAATTATAAGATTGACCAACATTTTTGTAATTTTGAAAAATCACTTGCATATGCCTACTGAAGAGAAAACATATTCTGGTAAATGTGTTGATCTGTATTTTCACAGAGTCCATATTTAAATATTCATATTCAATCATAAAAGGAAATTCTGTACTTCAACAGTTATATTAACACATTCAAAAAGATACCAGAAGGCAGCTTTAATGTCAGTAAGTGTTATAAAGAACAGTTTCAAGGAATTGAAAGTTGAAGAGACATGCAAGCAAATACTGAAGAGAAACCATATCCTTGTGAAGTGTGTGGAACAGCATTTTCACTTAGTTCCAGTTTGAAAATTCACATGCGAATACACACTGGTGAGAAACCATTTTCTTGTCAAGTATGTGGATCAGAATTTTCAAAGAGCTCCCATTTGAAAATACACATGCGAATACACACAGGAGAGAAACCATTTTCTTGTAAAGTATGTGGATCAGCATTTTCTCAGGGTTCTCATTTGAATAGTCACATGCGGATACACACTGGAGAGAAACCATTTTCCTGTGAAGTATGTGGCTCAGTATTTTCAGAAAGCTCTTATTTAAAAAGACACATGCGTATACACACAGGTGAGACACCATATTCTTGTGAAGTGTGTGGATCAGCATTTTCACTTAGTTCCAGTTTAAAAATTCACATGCGAATACATACTGGAGAAAAACCATTTTCTTGTAAAGTATGTGGATCATCATTTTCTCAGAGCTCCAATTTAAAAACACACATGCGAATACATACTGGTGAAAAACCATTTTCTTGTAAAATATGTGGATCAACATTTTCTGCAAACTACCATTTAAAAAGTCACATGCGAATACACACAGGAGAGAAACCATTTTCTTGCAAAATATGTGCATCAGCATTCTCAGAAAATTCTTCTTTAAAATATCACATGAGAATACACACAGGTGAGAAACCATTTTCTTGTGAAGTATGTGGAATAGCATTTTCTCAGAGCTCTAATTTAAAAACACACATGCGAATACACACTGGTGAGAAACCATTTTCTTGTAAAGTATGTGGATCTGCATTTTCTCAGAGTTCTCATTTGAAAACTCACATGCGAATACACACTGGTGAGAAACCCTTTTCTTGTAAAGTGTGTGGGTCAGCCTTTTCAGACAGTTCTTATTTAAAAAAACATTTGCGTATGCACACTGGTGAGAAACCATTTTCTTGTCAAATATGTGCATCAGAATTTTCAGCAAACTCCCATTTAAAAAGTCACATGCGAATACACACAGGAGAGAAACCATATCCTTGTGAACTGTGTGGATCAGCATTTTCAGAAAGCTCTTATTTAAAAACACACATGCGAATACATATGGGTGAGAAACCATTTTCTTGTAAAGTATGTGGATCAGCATTTTCCGTGAAGTCCCATTTAAAAAGTCACATGCGAATACACACGGGTGAGAAACCATTTTCTTGTGAAGTATGTGGATCAGCATTTTCTGAAAATTCCTCTTTAAAAATTCACATGCGAATACACACGGGTAAAAAACCATTTTCTTGTAAAATATGTGGATCAGCATTTTCTCAGAGCTCCAATTTAAAAACACACATGCGAATACACACTGGAGAGAAACCATTTTTTTGTCAAGTATGTGGCTCAGCATTTTCTCAGAGTTCTCGTTTGAAAATTCACATGCGAATACACACTGGTGAGAAACCATTTTCTTGTGAAGTTTGTGCATCAGCATTTTCAGACAAGACTTATTTAAAAAAACACATGCGTATACACACAAACTAGACGCTATATCCTTGTGAGATGTGGGGAATCAGTATTTTCACTTAGTTTTAGTTTGAAATTTGACATGCAAATGCACAATAGAAAGAAAATGTTTTCCTTTGAAGTGTGTGGATCAAAATTTTCTACAAGTTCCTTTTTTAAAACGATAGATGTGAATACACATTGGAGAGAAAATGTTTTCTTGTAAACAATGCAGTCAGTATTTTCAGTACATTCCTCTTTAAAAATTACAAACAAATACACACTGGAGAGAAACAATTTTTTTGCCAAGTATGTGGATCAGAATTTTCTGTGAACTCACATTTATAAAGACACATGCAAAAAAGACTCACTGGAGAGAAACCGTTTTCTTGTAAAGAATGTGAATTGCCATTTCTGATAAGCTTCCATGTGAATACACATGAGAAAGAAACCATTTCTTATTACGTGGATCAAACTTTTCAGAGCTCTCACTTTAAAAGACACATCAAAATACACTCTTGTGAAAAACCATTTTCTTGTAAAGTTTGTTGATCAATATTTCATCAGAGTTCTTCTTTGAAAACTCACGTAAGTATACACGTTAGGGAAAACATCATATCCTTGTGAAGTGTGTGGAATTTTTACTTATTTCCTGTTTGAAGATTAACATTCAAATACACACTGGTAAGAATATGGCACCATAGAAATTTTGATTGCATCTTTATTTCACATTTTTATTACCAATTCTAAAAATAAATGCATGCTCATTGGCACTGCTTGAGAAAAATTAGACTTACTGTTATGATAAAATTCTTGACTTTGTTCTTTAAATAATTTGTATATTCTGTTCTCCAGTGTATATACTTGTAGTAGTTCCCTTATCTCAACTACCAGACATGGATAACACTGACAGTATATTCTTTTGGGAACAAGCCACGTTACCTTTACACAAACATGAAAGATAGTCTATAAGAGACATTAGATAAGTTAGCATTTTTTGTAAGCTTTACTTTTCACTATGAGGAAAAAACTTTTAAACATTTTTGTATATAGATTTCACCCCATTTATTGATTGTATTATTGTTTCTTATCATTTCTTTCACCCCTGCTAAATAGCAGTCAGTATTCATAAATATAAGAATATCCTTAAGTAGATCAAGATCACAGCTTTAGAATAACATTTTTTATACTTGTCTATGAATTGTTCTGAAACAATTTTAAGGTATTCCTAAATTGCAATGTAGTTTTTTCTTACTTTGTTATCTATAATTGTTAGTGATATAAATCAATAATATTTATTTTGGTCTAGAAACTTTGGTCATCATGTTTTCGGGGATGGGGTTGCTTGTTTATTTAAGAAACAATAAAACAAACGAGGAAGATTTTTAGTTTAAAAAGAAAAAAAGACAACATTAATCTTGTTTTGAATTCAAGTCATTGAAAAAAGTTAACAACAATAATTTCAATTGACAATACAGACTGTATAGAACACAAGAAATTAAATGAAACCTGATTATCATGGTTTTATTTTAGTTCATGTGAAAGTTGAAATCAAAATTAAACTTTTTCTGTCCAAAATAAAAATAAATTAGTGGAAATTAGTTTTGTTAATTTTTTCCCTTATTTCAAGAAAGAGAATTATTATGACATGTCTACTCTTATATTAACCAACTCATTGGCCTAGTGAGTAGAGTGTTCGTCAATGGTCTGGAAGACCTGGGTTTAATCCCAGGTCGCATCATACCAAAGACTTTAGAAATGGTACTTGATACCTCCTTGCTTAATGTTCAGCAATATAAGGTACATATCTGGCCTCTTCCCTTGGAATCTCTTGCTGAACTCCCTTAAAGCCTCAACATAGTATTCCTAGTTGAATCTCTGTCGAGTGGAAACCCAGTGCATGTAGATCATGCCAGTGCTGTCAAAAAAAGGGATCATCAAAAGTTTATGGGTGGATTTGCTGTCTGGCCTTCTTGGGTCTGGGAGAGCCAGCATGCCTCCACTCGGACCTCTGTCTCTTGGTCTCTGGGTCATAGCAGTAGATCTAGCTTTCATCACAGGGCACCAGAGCATCAAGAACTGCAGGATCTGAATTGATCAGCTCGACCATCTCCCTGCTGTCATGACAACGTCTTTCTTTCTGATCTTCTCTTGGGAAAAACTTCATGCAAATCTTCTGCATCTTCAGTTCCTCGTGAATAATTGTGTGTACAGTTCCCACACTGACATCAAACTGTGCACTTATTGTCTCTATAGACACATGACAGTCTTTATCCATGAAATTCTTTATTTGGCCAATCTACTGTGGTGTTCTGACTTCCTTAGTCCTCCCACACCTCTCATCATCCCTCACAGACTCCCTGCCTTCGTTGAATCTCTTATGCCACTCAAAAACTGATGCTCATTTCATGCAAGATGGTTGAAAAGCAGTCTGAAGCTTTCCATACATTTCTGTGGCATTTTTTCCAAGTTTACAACAGAATTTTATTGCATATAATTCTTCTAAAGTGTCTTCATGTCCAAATTGCATATTGAAATTCACCAGCTGTGACAATCAGGCTTTAGTAGGGTGTATTCAAATTCCTGCTGTAGCTGTTCATTTGAACCTGAAATCATAAAAATTGGTCTGTCATCTCACAAGATGTATAGCAATAAGATACTGAATTTTCAAGAGTCTACAACAATTTTAAATGCCTGTACAAAAAAGGTCTGGAAACTTATTGAAGGCTCCTTGTATATACAAATGTATGGTTTAGTCTGAAGCAATTCTTGAATAAAGAATGAAATATTACTTATGAACACATTTTACATGTGTGTATGTTATATATATGTGTGTGTGTGTGTGTGTTTATAAGTCTTTGTATATATATATAAATATATATATGTATGTATGTATGAATATTCTACTCTATATTTCCAGGAATATAACTGCCATATTGTTATTACTTTTGTTTTAAAATTATATTATCTAAATTCCTGCCTCATGAGCTATACTTCCCCTGAAGCCTCACACTCAAGTTCTGCAGCTCTTCATTTTTCTTTGACAAATAAAATATTTTCATACATTTTCTTACTTTGATTTCCTCAATGAATAAAATGAATGATATGACCATCCTAACTTTCCATCATTCTGAATCAGTTGCCATAAGGTTAATATTACAAGGCTAACTGGCCTATTCATTAACATTTTGATATCTTTTTTAAAATATTATAATCCTTGAAAATTAATTTTATTTATTATTCATTTCCTTAGTTTACTGAATGCAACATTCTATTACAGTTGCATTTCAAGCATGATTCATGAGATGTCACAATAGAAAAAAAAATTGTAATGAAATTAATTCTATTCTATTGCAACCCAAAAAAGATTGATGGCAATTAAACATTTTAATAGTCTAGTCAGGTGGGGCTTTAGAATAGACTGACTGTATCTCTACAGAGGTGTAAGACCTTACACTAGTGTCCTGGATATGAACTAAACAGTCTGATGGTGAGGCTCCTGTAATGCTGGAGCTTTGAGGGGTGTGGAGTACTCTTTCATTGCCCAGAGTGGTAGCATCTAATAGGGTTCTATCTGTGGGTCAAATAAAACTGTTTTTCTTTTAATCTGTGTGTAAATAAAGGATATGCTAAATTGAATTGTCTGAAATAAATCTGTTAGATCATTTAACTGTGTGTAAGCAAAGGACTAACATTTAATCGAATTGTTAGTGATATATAGCAATACTTGGAACCATTTAACTGTATAAAAAAATTATTTATAGTAAATAGAATTATTTGTATTAGATAGAAGTACTTGAAACCATTTAACTGTGTGCAAAGAAAAAATTAGCTCAGGCATATTCGAAAATGTTATCAACGAAATGTTTACAAATCATATATATCTAGTATATATGTATGAATGTTCATACAAATATATTAGATATATATATTAGATATATATGATTTCAGTATTTTGTATTAACCTATTATGATTGATATGCGGTAGAACCAAATCAAACCAAACCAAACTAAATTAAACATTTTAAAATTCTAATCACATGTTAATCTAATCAGTTTTTAACCAAATTTCAGCAAAATGTGTTATTTTAGCATAAATTTTTCTATGATAAGGTACTCCTAAATTTACCTGGCAATGAAATAGCTATTGATTTTGTGTTGATTTGCCTAATGGAAAAGCAAGTCATTGGTGGTTTTATGGGTAGTCCATCAGGAAAAGTTACAGGTCTTACTGATGGCTCAAAAATTATCACCTTTTCAAAATCAAATCTGAAACAAGTAGTATGTTAATACCTTATAAGCAAAAAGGAAATTGATGGGTATTTCAGCAAAACTTTTAAGATTTTCATATTTTGAAAACTGTCAGAAATTTAAAAATTTATTTGTATTTCATTTTCTTAATGATGACAAAATGTTTCTTAAGAATATCTATTTGTATTTTCTTAGTGATTGAACAAATTCTTATTACTTGGGTCTTTTAAAAACTTTTTTACAACTTTACCCTCTGATTCAATGGGTGGAATGAGAGGGGATATAATTGTACATACTGATTGTTTTATGTCCATATATAGGAGTAACAATATCACTTTTATAAAGAAGCCAGAAAAAAAAATTAGATATCCCCTAAATTCTTAAATGTCTTCTCATGTACGATTTGTCCATATGATAACAAAACTATTTTGATATAGTTTTATACTATTACAATCAGCATTATTAGCCATGATGAGTTTGTTTACTTGTGTCTTCAGTTGGTTAATAGGATTTTTATTTAATTTTTCAAATTTGGTTTGGTCATCAAGAATTGTTTATAATTTTGAGTGATATTCGAATTTATTAAGTATAACAAATATGTTGGTTTTATCAGCTTTTTTTTATGACCACAATGGTAATGTGTGTGACATCACTATATTATGATATGTAATTTTATTTAAGATAAAAAATACTAAAAAAATTTTTTCCATTTCATTTGTAGAGGACTAATGTTGATAAAAAATAACACAATTAACATGAGACCTACAAAAATAAAGAAGTTCTATTCTTGGATAGATCTGAAGACAAAGAAATAAATTTGTTCTTGTGTAGGTAGCAATGAATTTTTAACCGGCAGGTGGAGTTGATAGGCCATCTTCCAAGTTGACAGCCATAACTTGATATGGGTCATCCTGCATTCATACCAGGAGGGCTGCTATAAGACTTTGAGATACAGTTGTATCAGTCTTTCCTGGGTAACAAGTGAACTGTTCTCAAATACTTTTGTAGATGTTTTGATTATAGTATTTGGAAGGATTATGCACACGTGTGTTAGCTCCACAAATTCTTTATGAACAAAGTGATTGCATATTTTTTAACATACCTGATTGGTTAAAAAATGTGATCAAGTGTTTTGATTTTTTTTAATTGGGCTTTCCCAAATTCTGGAATTTTCTAGAACATGTGCGTGGGTGTTTTTTAGGTTTACAGTTGCATCATTTCCTATAAATTTTTTCATTTGAAGATATCTTACAGGTGAAGCATTTTAACATCTACTATTAATTGCTTTGAAGGTATATATATATAAGTATTTACTAATCTACTATCTACCAGCATTCACAGTTACCAGAAAAAAAGAAAAAAAAAATGCCAGGAACAAGAGAGAAAAATATCTCGAATTAACGCCCGGGGCAAAAAGAAAAAATATCATCGGACGAAAAGAAAGAAAAGGCCAACCCCCTCACACCAGTTGAAAAAAATCAAGAGATATGCAGTCAGTTGGTCAAAAGAAAAATAAAACCCACCGTAAACGCTGAAATGCTACAATTACAAGAGTACTCAACACAAGTAGAGCCAATTACAAAATTAACAAACCACAACAAAATTAACCCCTGATGATCCGTTAAGGTGAAACTTTAGTAGGAGAATTCCGACTCGCGATTTAAGTTAATTTTATATATATAAGCATATATAAAAATACATCTGCTGAATATTTTACTTTTCCATATTTTTATATTTACATATCGTTGGATTTATTTCTATTTATATATATATATATATATATATGTGTGTGTGTGTATGTGTGCCTAGTCAGCTGAGGCTGTAGAATACACTGATTGCATCTCTGCTGAAGGGTAAGACCCCTACCTTAAATGAGTGTTCTGGATATGAAACAAATTAATCTGATGGTGAGGCTCCAGTGTTGGAGCTCTGGGCAATGTGAAGTACCCCTTCATTGCCATTGCTCCCATGTCCACTCTAGCCTGGAGTGGTGTACAAACAAATGACTTATGCTAAACTGAATTGTTAGAAATATAACTGTTTGATTATTTAACTGTGTGTAAACAAATGACTAATGTTTTATTTAATTGTCAGTGATACATAGTAGTACTTGAAACCACTTAACTGCATTAAAAAAAAAAAAGAACTGAGCTCCAGGCTCATGATTGATATGCTATAAAATCCAACCCAACCAAACCATATATATATAACAACCAGTCCCATTACTTTTCAGATACGTTCAAATGTTTGATGATATTCTTCTGTGGGAGTATGTAACTTGGACCATGCACTCAACAGAATGAAAACCTTACACCCTGTTGTGTTTGCTGGCTCTCAGCAAGTTGAGTCGAAATGTATGAGTCCCCGTCGGTCCCACCAGGAAAGAGCCTGGCTATAATACAAAAGGTTGAATAAAGGTTTTTGGATAGGAAAAATTCTTGTGACTTTTTCCCCACAAAGTCCATTAATTAAAAAATAAAAAACTTTTCAACCTATCTACCTGTTTGTCAATCCCTGCACCCCCCCTTTATCTTTTTTGTGTCTGTATTCTTCTCAGCCCATTTCTGTCTCTAGTAGCTGATGTGAGTGAATAAGATTTTTAACCACGAACCAAAAACTATTTCCGAGACTATTAAATCTGTGAGACGCTTTGGAGAGCCTCACCATCAGATGGTTTAGTGTCATACGCAAGACACATGTTGTTTGTGGTGGGGGGTCTTACCGAAGTATTTTATAGTTCCAGCTGACTGGGTTTGTAAGATGAAAAATCTATCTGTATGTATGTATATATGTATATGCATAAGTACATTTAAATATATATATATATATATATGCCTAATGAGTTGAGTGTTTGCCAATGGTTCGGGAGACCAGGATTCAGTCCCAGGTTGAGTCATTCTAAAGACTCAAAAAATGATACTTGATGCCTCCTTGCTTAACACTCAGCATTATAAGGTAAGGATTAAGAGTAAAGTGGAGCAATCTAGGGAATGGAGTAGCGCCCTCCTCTACACCTTGGTGTAGTAGCTGTTGAAAAGGGAGCCTTTGAGTTATCCTCGACCAAGGTCTCCAGCTTTACTTACATATAAGTTGGCCGACTGTATCCGAGGGTGACCCAATGGCTCCCTTTTCATTTGTTATTACACTGAGGTATTAAGTAGGGTGCTACTCCTTTCCCTGGATTTCTCCACTTACTCTTGATCTGTACCTTATAATGCTGTGTATTAAGTAAGGGGGCATCAAGTACCATTGTTTGAGTCTTTGGTATGACTTGACCTGGGATTGAATGCCAGTTTCCTGGGCCACTGGCAAACACTAGCCATTATTCCAATGGTCCTGTATTCCGTATATATATATATATATATATATATGGGTATATGTATATGTATGTATATGCATATATATATATATATATATATATATATATATATATGCATGTATATGTTTGTATTTTTTATTTTTAGTGATAAATTATGTTAGTTTAAAAATGTTACCATCCTTATATTACAACTGGTCTTTTCACTGATATGACATACCGAGTTCCAGACAAACAAATGCCACCATCTTGGTTTTCCCTGTGACACTCAGTGAACTCAGGAGTCCAGCTATTTTTAACTGCCTTTTTCTGAGCAAGAAAGTTTATCTTGCTAATCTAGCTAAGAGGACTTGGCAGTTTCTAGTCATACTTAGAGGACCTGCCAGTTTTGATTTAGCCACACTCAGTATAGCAGATTAGCCAGCCTCCTGCAGTGACACCCTGGTGGACCAGCCTAGTATGGTGATGCTTCGCTACTTAGTATTGTCTGCCTTACAAACTGATAACCTCACACACTGATGACACCAGATCGATGACAGATCTACAGCTCTACCAACAGATGCCTTCGAAATCACTTTGAATTCATTAATGTTGTCAAATTTTTCTTGAATGAATAAATCTTGCAAATATGTTATAACCTAATATCTCATTTTATTATCCTTTCTTTCCCTTTGTCACTTCATTCATTTTAAAAAGCTTGTTGGGTCGGCTACCATAGTCGACTCAGCAACAATATTATTGTCTCAACTGGAAACGAGAGGAGACCAGAAGTAATCTTTAATGGGAGAAGACTTTTCCCCTCCCCTTCCCTACTGTGACCATCCCCATTCTGGCTGTATTCATTATCTCCATATTGGATCTGAAAAAGTCCTGTTAAATTTTTTTTGGAGTTATTGATTCATATCAATGCTCTTAGCAGGATGGAAATAAATTTATAATCCTAATGTGACCGAATTTTGTTTTTTTCTTGAAAGTATATATATATATATATATATATATATATATACACGAGTATCATTTAATAAATATAATGAATTATTTTTTGTAAAAAAAAAAAATTTCGGAATTTTTTTCCATAAATTTAAACACAGCATTACTTGAAATTGGTTCATGGCAAAAATTATTTCAATCTCACAAAAATATTTGTTTTGAGGCTATTCAAAATAGTGGTAGAGTGCTCCAAGTGTGAAAGAGGTATGTCTTGAAATGCTTGGAGGCTGAGAAGTGCAAACCATGTGAAATGTATGGAAGAATGTGTGATGTGTACGGAGAAGTATGCGTTAGCCAAAAGAAAGTTTACAAAGGGGCTAAACGTGGGTTTGTCACGACCAGCTCGGGTCGAAAAGACATGTTGAGGAAACACTGATTTCTGGAGAAAAAGTTCCGGCTGCAGTTGTCTGTAAAGAAGGTCATGCTGATAGTCTTCTGGAACATGAAGGCACTCATGACTATTGATTTCCATGAAAAAGGTGCAACTGCAAACAGTGCTTTCCGTTGCCAATTCCCTTGGCAATATTTGAGCTTATTTATTAAATGATCAACGTATATATATATATATATGCGTGTATATATATATATATATATACATATAGGCATATATATATATATATATATATATATATATATATATATATATATATATAAATTATACGTATATATATATATATATATATATTGCGTATGCATACATGTATGCATGTAAATTTTGTATGTACATATGTGTGTGTGTGTGTTCATCCCATCATGACAAGGCTGAGTTTCCGTTGTGTCATAGCTGGATTGTGGTCTCTAAGTGAACAAGTTCAAACTCCGCTCTCGCTGTTACGTTCATTTTTGGGGTTGTAAATTTGGGAAAGACCCGAACACCCTTATTTCCTCTACAAGAACTATTTTAGCATTAAATAACCCTAAGAGTTTAATATACTATTAAAACCAAGAAACTAAACCCACATGACAAGCACAAAAGAAGGAAAATTCATTCAGGGTGATTGTAGCTTGGAGGGAGAACTTATTATAAGATTTAACAAGGTGTTATTTAATGAATAACACCCCGTTTCTTATAACGCATTATATTATTCCAAAGAGAGTAACCTTACGTAGAATATTCGGTAGTCAATTATGTACTCAACAGAATAGGG
Source organism: Sepioteuthis lessoniana (assembly GCA_963585895.1). NCBI lineage: Eukaryota > Metazoa > Mollusca > Cephalopoda > Myopsida > Loliginidae > Sepioteuthis > Sepioteuthis lessoniana. The sequence continues at coordinate 47,879,309 of OY757908.1, read as the reverse complement.
AACATAGTTTCTATCGGTGGTTATACAAGAGTCCCAAGAAAAGTCCATACAGCAAAAAGGGGGAACCACTTACTCTTCTTCGGTTTGAAATTTAAAATAGGAAAGGTCAATGTGCTCTCTGTTAAGGAGCAAAACTCAAAAACCTGTTCGTGAAAGAGGCAGATTCCTCGATTCACCTTGTCACGAGGCTAAAAAGAACTTGTGATGAGGGAGAGTTCCTTAATCATTGTGACTAGGTAGAACAATCTGTTTAGTCTCCCAACAATATCATCCATCTATTAGATTTCATGATTAATGACCTAGAACTGAACCCAACTACAATGTGAGATTGTGGGAGACATTTCGGCAGCCTGCGGGGACTGTACATCCATAAGGCTCACTAGTGACTTATTCAGGATCCCATTGCTGATCATCAACGCCGGAGTGAAATTCCGAGCAATACAAGAATTCAGATAAGTAGACAGCCACTTGGTCATATCTTGACCAATAACTTATTCATACTTTCCAACAACCCCAAAGGTCCCACTAGTCAGCAGATTAGGTGTTTCTGCAGTGTCAAGTGAGGCTGACTGAATAAGAACATGACTATCTAGACAGATTGTCAGAGAGGCCTGATCCGCTCTGTCGACTTGACATAGTAAACCCTAGCACCTCTGTGATTGTCGAGACCGTATTCTTCAAATTGCTCTTGTGGCAACCATACCCAACCCTGTTTTATCTTAAAGTTGCTTGAAGGTGGTGGCTGAGGGTCAATTGTGCTGAAATAGCAATAATAGAAATTTTTTAAATAGTGTGCCAACAAATTATTAATATTAATAGAATTATATTTTTTCTTTTTTCCACAATAAAATAGAATTGTGTTAGTAATACTTGGAACCGTTCAACTGTGTGCCAACAAATTATTAATATTAACAGAATTATATTTTTTCTTTTTTCCACAATAAAATAGAATTGTGTTAGTAATACTTGGAACCGTTCAACTGTGTGCCAACAAATTATTAATATTAACAGAATTATATTTTTTCTTTTTTCCACAATAAAATAGAATTGTGTTAGTAATACTTGGAACCGTTCAACTGTGTGCCAACAAATTATTAATATTAATAGAATTATATTTTTTCTTTTTTCCACAATAAAATAGAATTGTGTTAGTAATACTTGGAACCGTTCAACTGTGTGCCAACAAATTATTAATATTAACAGAATTATATTTTTTCTTTTTTCCACAATAAAATAGAATTGTGTTAGTAATACTTGGAACCGTTCAACTGTGTGCCAACAAATTATTAATATTAACAGAATTATATTTTTTCTTTTTTCCACAATAAAATAGAATTGTGTTAGTAATACTTGGAACCGTTCAACTGTGTGCCAACAAATTATTAATATTAACAGAATTATATTTTTTCTTTTTTCCACAATAAAATAGAATTGTGTTAGTAATACTTGGAACCGTTCAACTGTGTGCCAACAAATTATTAATATTAATAGAATTATATTTTTTCTTTTTTCCACAATAAAATAGAATTGTGTTAGTAATACTTGGAACCGTTCAACTGTGTGCCAACAAATTATTAATATTAACAGAATTATATTTTTTCTTTTTTCCACAATAAAATAGAATTGTGTTAGTAATACTTGGAACCGTTCAACTGTGTGCCAACAAATTATTAATATTAACAGAATTATATTTTTTCTTTTTTCCACAATAAAATAGAATTGTGTTAGTAATACTTGGAACCGTTCAACTGTGTGCCAACAAATTATTAATATTAACAGAATTATATTTTTTCTTTTTTCCACAATAAAATAGAATTGTGTTAGTAATACTTGGAACCGTTCAACTGTGTGCCAACAAATTATTAATATTAATAGAATTATATTTTTTCTTTTTTCCACAATAAAATAGAATTGTGTTAGTAATACTTGGAACCGTTCAACTGTGTGCCAACAAATTATTAATATTAACAGAATTATATTTTTTCTTTTTTCCACAATAAAATAGAATTGTGTTAGTAATACTTGGAACCGTTCAACTGTGTGCCAACAAATTATTAATATTAATAGAATTATATTTTTTCTTTTTTCCACAATAAAATAGAATTGTGTTAGTAATACTTGGAACCGTTCAACTGTGTGCAAACAAATGATTAATATTAAATAGACTTACTAGTAGTAGATAACAATACTTGAAAAACATATAACAGTGTACAAACAAATGAGCTCTGGGTTGTTTAAAAATGATGTTACTTACAAATCATTTGCGTACAAATCATATATACATATATTGTCATCTACAGACAGACTGTTTCGTTGTATCGCAACTCTTCAGTGTAGCTAGACACACAGGACGCTTCAAACTGGGATCGAAACCCGCCTTACCTTACGCTAGACATAGTATCTAACTGCTCCGCCATTTCGTTAGAAGAGCTTTGCATTATGCGGGTGGCAGCTGTTAATTCCTTCGCCAGAGTACTCAAACCCCGGGAAAGGGCGTATATATTAACCGTGTGTAAACAGGATTTTCGAAGGTGCCCGTGGTGTAATGGTTATCGTCATAGGAAATGGACACGGCGACACGAATTCAAATCCTGGACGAGACTGATTGCATTTCACATAGCAGTACTACCCTTGGGAAAGGTATGAATCCAATTATTCTCCCTCCAGCTATGAGTAAATAGTAGGGTAGACTGGGTTCTTCAGCCTTGATGAGGCATCTAGTCTAGGAGAAGGATAACTCTGAATTCAAACCAGTTAAACTCCGCTTAAAAAAATTGACCTGATGTCATATCCTACCCGAGCGGAGTGGTTGGGTAAATATGGTAAACAGGATTTGGTATTAAATTACCCACAAGGGTTAATATGCCATAAAATATAACCAAACCAACATTTCGCTGAATTGTTTGAATATGTCGAACTCGCAAACTTTTTGAAATGAGTAAAGTGACACAGGAAAGGCAAAGATGACAAAAGCAAGTGAGTAAGTTTAAAAGCCAATTTTTATTTTGGCGAAAAATACAAGAGAAAACATTTGCATAAAATTCTTGTTTAGACTTGACTGTCAATTTGCTTTTGGCAACAGTGAGTCTAAGTGATCGTTGAACAGGATGTTGGTGCTACTATGTGACCAGGTTGTCTGCTGACGGGCCGGAGAGTTAGGTTAGACCTATCGGTACGTTGAAGGAAACTAGTCGACGTCCCGGTGGTTGATTCGGCAGTTAACCGAGGTTGGGTCGATTTTAGCTTCGAGCGAATTGATGAAGTGTCGTCGGTTCACGCGGTGTCATTCGCTTGTTAACTGGTCCGTAACTCCGAGTGTTTGCAGCGTCTGGCTGGCTGGTTGGTAAGGCTGCTAATTGGGCACCGTCCCCATTGTGTTGGTCCAGGTAATTGTTGACTTACCATGAAAAAGGCAGTGAAGTTGTAGGAAGTAAGACTAGTGCCCTAATAAGGACAGTTTGCGGTAATGGGAAGAGGAATACCCTAAAAAGGATAATAGGTGTAGTAGGCAGACGCGAACTGTTGGAAGAGGCAGAAACTAATGGAAGTACCACACTTTAGTCCTCCTTGACCGAGGTCAGCAAGATGCTGAAATTCATTGTTACTCAACCAAGACAAAGTGTGGCACATGGCCTTTTTTAATGTGAGGGTCCGGCACGATCCGAAGTTCAAATGTGCGACCGGTTCCAAAAATGCCGTGAGCCCCGTTGGCATTCCTCTGAAAAGGGCGCCAAGTGATATCCCTGACCCTGCCGAAGCAGGTAAAAGCCAGGAGGAACGTCCCTCTGAGGCCAAATAAGTTGTCAGTCTCAAGCTACCATACACGAATGCTTGGCATCATCACCGTACACTCCCGGTGGTCTTGACTGACATGTCCAAGACGCGTAACCAAACCACACTAACCAGTACGTGGAACGCGAAACACGGCTGGCGTATGATTCGATTTGCTGGGCCGGTCTGATTTTTTTGGCTACTATTTATACTGAGACGGGATTACAACCGTGCTGTGTTCTTTTTTTTTTTCTTTTTTCTAAGCTTAAAAATATAGAAATAACTTCAGGCTGCGACGATATATATATATATATATATATATATATATATATATATATATATATAACGTTAAACGGATTCAATTTGTGGTGAATGTTTTGGTTGATAGTTTGGTCCCACAATCTATGTTGACTCATTATTGAAAAGCAAACGAAGTAAAACGACACAGACAAAAGAATATTCAAAACAAAGCAGTACAAAATGGTAATTTTTTTTATGAATAAGAATAATTTATTTATTCATTCTGTATTTAGAACCGGATAAAATTTTATAAAATAATAATGATCATCATTTTAAGATATTTACAGTCTTAATGTAACTTTAGATTCTAGAAATTTTGCTTATTATCAATGTTAAAAAATTGAAAGATTAAGATTATTTTTTCCTATGTTTTACTGAATGTCTTTTTTAAGATCATAAAAGATATGATACAAGCACATTTATTTTGATAATTAAATCTTTTTGTAGAAACAATTTTTATCCATAATCAAATGTCCTTTGGTTTCTGTAAATGAATAATAGCTTAAAGTTATTTATCAACAAATACAAAAAAATTAAACATTACAAAACATTACGAATATTCTAATATAATCTGTTAAATATTCCTGTGCGTGTGTATGTAACTAACACAGATATTATGGAAAAAGACTAAATATTAAATGTGTCCTGTTGACTATAAAATGTATGTTGACTAAATATTACATGCGTAGTATCAATTACAGAAATATAGCAATGTATTCTTGGGGGAACGTGTCTTCTCCCATGTTGGTTGTTGGTCTCTTTCGGGGTTTGACGAAATTTCTGAGGCTGTGTTCGAGACTGGAAAAAGTCTAAGAGAAAAGAAAGAACTGGAAAGAAAAAGGTCGCAGAATGTATACCCATGTTACGCGTATTGAGTTGTGTCTTACTAACTGGCAAGGTCTAGCTGTTTCTGGAAGTCGAAATGAAGAGAGAGAAAGTACTGTCTCTGGAAATCAAAATGTGTGTGTGAGAGAGAGAGAGAAAAAATGTGTGTGTGCTGTCTCTGTAGGTCAAAATGTGAGATAATGAGTTCTTGGAAGACGAGATTATATATAGGAAATCCTTATCATGTGGTCGGCTTCAAATGTGCAGGTTAAAAATCAAAGATGTGGACGTAGTTGTGAGCACAAATCACGTGACTTTCCTGACTAATAGGTTCTCGAGACTGATTAGTTTACCGACATCTACCATCTTTGTTTCAGGAACAAGTGGTATCGCGGCCATTTTAAAATATACGAGTGTAAATCCTATAAATTCATTTATTTTCTCTCTCTCTCTCTCTCTCTCTCTCTCTCTCCCTCTCTCTCATATATATATGACATAGATAACTAAACCCATTAGAATAAAAAAAAAAACAATATTTCTCCTGAAATTAAAAATACTTCTATTTTATCATTTGCAGTGAAATATTGCACAATAAAAACGGATGCTATTAGATATTATTTATCCTCAAACTCTACAGCATCAAAACTCCATGAGAACAGAATTTTGAATGTGTAACAGTGTAAAATTAATCATGCTTCTAATATATGTTTTTATCATTTAAAATATTCGGACTATTGTCTTCATCTTTATTGTTATATTCACAACGTTTCAGTCGATGTGTCCTGTAGCCCTCTTTAGGTGTTTCTTATAAAACTTGAGAGCCAACACGGAATTTCAAACCGAATCCTTTATTTAATCCACGGGGAGTAGATTGGTCTGATTTTGTTAACCATAAGCAGGTACAAGTATTAAGCTATAGTTAGTATTCCTTGTTTTTGTTTTTTTTAACCTGTAGTCAGGATTGAACCTGCAACCTCTGGATGATTTCAGTTAGAAGTTCATTAACCAAACGCCTACACCTGTTATGCCTCGTATCCTGCTGGAAAATTAGTATTCATATATGTAATTTCATTTTTGATGTTGGCTTTTTACTTTTGATGATATTTCTTTTTAACTTATATTAAATATCTTCCTTGACCTTGTGTCACATCATGTCACGTCCTGCTCGTGATTGTAGGTTTGGTTAGATACATAATTATCTCCCTTTAATTTTGCTCTTAAGGGATATATCTTCTATCGACCAGAAACGACGATTCTTTTAATTTTAATTCAACTCATTAACGAAAGTTCATTTAACCTTTTCTTGTTTGTCTTTCTTTTTTGTTTAATATCGCATTTTCCTATCGAAAATAGATTAGACGAAAGGAGACAGAAATAAGTAAGTAATCTGTTCACTAAATTTCTTTGTTTACTAATTATCAAATAATGTTTTGCAAAAGCACGTTTCTTTTTTTTGGGAGGGGGTTACGAAGAAAGATAGAAAAATTAGGATGAAATATTTTTCAGTATACGACAGTATTGAGTCTAAAAAATATTTGGAAGTAAGTAGATACTTAAAACCTAAAAAAAAATAATAAGTAGCCCATCTAAAGTAGATATATCTCGTCTAAAAATAAAATACAAAATAGAATTTTTTTTCTTGATTAATCTTGTTTAATTGTTTACATTACAGAACATTTACGTTTACTCCTTCAATTTGTCGGATTTGAAAAATATTTATTTTATATGGTTTTTAGACGGGGAGTGGGGTCCTTTTTTCAATACATTATATATATTGTATTTATACTGAATATAAATAAGATGTCAAAACGATCTCCGACTTTCTGTACTGGTGATTTCCTACCTGTCTGATTATTTTTCGACACTTTAAATATCTGAATAAAATAAACGGTTCTAGATTGGCGGAGATATTTGGATTTTTTTTTCCTGTCAGCTATTTTCTCCAAATAAATGAAACGGTTCATTTCAATATGGCTACGTTCTTTTACCTCCCCCTCGTTTTGATAATTTCGGGTCTGTAAGTTTTTCCTCCTATCTTTTACCCACCGTAGATGTCTGCTACTACTACATTCTACCACGAGACGAACCAACACGTGCTTACAATGCAAATTACTTTCATTTATATTGCATTGATTATTAATCAAAGAATTTATGATGATAAAATAAATATCAAATAAAAAAAACAAACATATTAATAACCCTTATAAGTTTATCAAATTCTTTTTTATTTGCTGATTCTTCCACCCATAATTAATTCAATATAAAAAGGTTAGTCATTTTGGAATCTAGTTACGTACGAATTTAGCATATTCATTTTTTTAAATTTTTAATCTTAGCTATATTAATTTCTATAGTTCATTATATAAAGCTAAGTTTATTTGAAAAAAAAGAAAAAGAAAAAAAAAGCACATTAGTTGTATAATAATTCAAATAATTATTCGCACAGCTCAGTTCACTACAATACTTGAAACGGTATAATTGTATACAAACAAATTAGCTTTGGCTCGTTTAAAAATACTGTTATAAAAAATAAAATAATATTACTTACAAACATTTATGGTGAATATGCAACCTCGTTGAAAGAAAAACTATTTAAAAAAAAAAACAAGTTATTTACAACAACACGTTTGTAAAACTTAACGCGAAATTATTCTTATCATTCATTATGAGAATTTTTAAAAAATAACTTGAAACTGACTTGAGAAATAAATAAATGCGGACATTTTTGCTTGGAAATAAAAAAAAAATAGATTTATTGGAAGGCTGAAATTTCTATATCCTAACTGACCATAAATACTTTCTGGGTGTGTTCTGGTCAAGCTCTGAAAAAGTACTCCCCACCTCAATGAATCAATTAAATATATCTTAGGAATTGAAGCTTTTTTTTTTTTTGTCTATCTATCTATCTATCTTTAAAATTTAGATGAACGCCCGGATATAATAATGCATATTAAAAGAATATATTGATGCCATCGTAACTTGTCCGATCGACTTCTCCCTTGTTTTTCATCACTTCATCAATTCTTTTAGGATGATTTTTCATTTTGCACGACATTTTTATCCCTCATTCTATTTATTGTTAAGAAATTATTCAACACGATTCTTTCATTAAATTTAACTTAATTATAGTAATTAATATTTAAACGTCGTTGGGTTTTTGGTTTGTTGTTTTTTATCAAAAGCAAAAGCAATGAAATTTGATAGTTCATCTTATTGATCATATATGCATGAAAATAGTATATACATACTAGCTGTACCTGTGAGAATTTCGCGAAATATATGCATTTTGTATTGTACATGAATTTGAAAACATGCTGAGATAAATCATCATCGATTTCTATTTAACTCTGAGGAATTCCTTAATTATCTGGAAAATATTTCAACTTTCTTGCGTTGGAAATTTTAAAATTACGAGTTGATTTATTAGGAAACCTTTAAGATCTTTGCTTACTTTTGAATTACGCAAAAATATATATAACTTTTTCCCTTGAAATGGCAATTTTTTTTATGAATAAGAATAATTTATTTATTCATTCTGTATTTAGAACCGGATAAAATTTTATAAAATAATAATGATCATCATTTTAAGATATTTACAGTTTTAATGTAACTTTAGATTCTAGAAATTTTGCTTATTATCAATGTTAAAAAATTGAAAGATTAAGATTATTTTTTTCTATGTTTTACTGAATGTCTTTTTTAAGATCATAAAAGATATGATACAAGCACATTTATTTTGATAATTAAATCTTTTTGTAGAAACAATTTTTATCCATAATCAAATGTCCTTTGGTTTCTGTAAATGAATAATAGCTTAAACTAAAAAAAATCTTCTATTTAATCTGCATTTAATTTTATTTGTTGAAAAGTAATACAAGTTTTATATTCATGGCCGAACAAGAAGTATATCATATGCTGTAGTTCCTTGAAACATAAACTGAAGAATTATCATTTTCACTTGCAAATAATACACAATTTTCTTTTTTTTTTTAAAATAATGATACTTCTTTATTCACAGATATCAGCTATAAAGTTGGCCAACATTTTTCAAATTTGAAAAGTCTCTTGCATATGACTGCTGAAAAGAAAACATATTCTAACAGAGTTTATATCTAAATATTCACATTCAACCATACAAAGGAAAAGTCTGTATATAAAAAATACACTGGATAGCAGCCTTACTGCAAGTGTTACAAACATAAGTTCCAAGGTATTGAAAATTGAAGAGACATGCAGACACATACAGGAGAGAAACCATATCCTTGTAAAGTCTGTGGATCAGCATTTTCACTTAGTTCCAGTTTGAAAATTCACATGCGAATACACACTGGTGAGAAACCATTTTCTTGTCAAGTGTGTGGATCAGAATTTTCAACAAGTTCCCATTTAAAAAGACACATGCGGACACACACAGGGGAGAAACCATTTTCTTGTCAAGTATGTGGATCAAAATTTTCAGAGAGTTCCTCTTTAAAAAGTCATATGCGAATACACACAGGTGAGAAACCATTTTCATGTGAAGTATGCGGATCAGCATTTTCAAAAAGTTCCAATTTAAAAACACATTTACGAATACATACCGGTGAAAAACCGTTTTCTTGTCAAGTATGTGGATCAGAATTTTCACAAAATTCCCATTTAAAAATACACATGCGAATACACAAGGGAGAGAAACCATTATCTCATCAAGTAAATAGATCAACATTTTCAGTCAGCTCCAGTTTAAAAAAACGTCACCAAATACATTCAGGTGAGAAACCATTTTCATGTGAAGTGTGTGGTTTAGCATTTTCAGTAAGTTACTATTTAAAAAGACACATGCGAAAACACACAGGTGAGAAACCATTTTCTTGTGAAGTGTGTGGATCAGCATTTTCAGATAGCTCTACTTTAAAAACACATCTGCGAATACACACTGGCGAGAAACCATTTTCGTGTAAAGTATGTGGATCAACATTTTCAGATAGCTCTAATTTTAGAAAACATGTGGGAATGCACACAGGTGAAAAACGATTTCCTTGTAAAGTATGTGGATCAACGTTTTCAGCTAGTTCCAATTTAAAAATACACATGCGTGTACATACAGGTGAGAAACCATTTTCATGTGAAATATGTGGATCAGAATTTTCAGTGAGCTCCAGTTTAAAGCGTCACATGCGAATACACACTGGCGAGAAGCCATTTTCTTGTGAACTATGTGAATCAACATTCTCAGCAAGCTCCCATTTAAAAATACACATGCGAATACACATAGGAGAGAAACCGTTTTCTTGTCAAGTGTGTGGATCAGCATTTTCTGGGAGTTCCAGATTAAATAGACACATGCGAATACACACAGGCGAGAAACCATTTTCTTGTGAAGTATGTGGATCAGCATTTTCAGAGAGTTCCAATTTCAAAAGACACATGAGAATACACACAGGCGAGAAACCATTTTCTTGTGAAGTGTGTGGATCAGCATTTTCAGAGAATTTCACCTTAAAAAAACACATGCGAATACATACAGGAGAGAAACCATTTTCTTGTGAAATATGTGGATCAACATTTTCAGCGAGCTCTAATTTAAAAAGTCACATGCGAAAGCATACAGTAAAGAAAGCATTGTAAAGTGTGAAGATCAACTATTTCACCAAGCTTCAGTTGAAGCATCCATATGGAAATAACCAGTGAACGACCTATATTTATCAATTGTATTACTAAGAATTTTCAGTCAGTTCATTTTTAATGGAAATGATATTCACTGTTTTCATGCAGATAAAAGAAAAATTACCTCATTCAAATATCAGCATTTTAATCTAACATCCAAAGAATGCCTTAGTTTTTAAAATGTTTTGATAAAATGAAAGAAAATTTAAGATATTTTGAATTATGATGTCGTATTATACCAAATCATCGTAAATTTATAACTTCAAGACAGTAAATGAAAACAATGTTAAAAAATATGGTGCCCTAAAAGCATTGAATAAATAATTAATTTTTACTTCAGTTATCAAATAAATGTATTAGTGCATATTCATTAACACTTGAGAAAAAAGTTATTCTGTTGTCCAGTTTTTATGCATAATTGTAGTTCCCTTTTCCCAACAATCAGACATGGATAACTGAGAATATATCTTTTTAAGAACAAGCCACTTCACCTAACACATGCTCAATGAATAATCCACAAGAGACTATCAACAACTTAATTTATTTGTAAGCCTTCTTTTCCCAATGAGGAATAAAAAAAATACCTTTTACATTTCTGTATATAAATTTCACCCAATTTGTTGATTCTATTGTTGTTTCTTGCTATTTCTTTTATCTCTGTTATTCAGCAGACAATGCAAATATTCCTGGTCAATTCAATTTCTCTTTTTCTAATTGTAATCAATTGATTAAACATCACCTCAAGTTTCAGAATGCTGTCCCCTTTCCTGGTTGTCTTTATCCTTCCTTCTTCTGAACTGTAGTACTAAATGGCAAAGTTCATTATTTAGGTCATTCTTGACTAACCTATTAATTTTTAAATCTGTGCCCACATGTATTAAAGATATTCCTTATTCTAATGAAGTCAAACAACACGTCTTTTGTTCTGCAATAGGTTTTATTGCATCTCATTACAATCATGATGAGTCATAATATCATACAGTTGAAAAACTATTTCATTCACAAAAATTAGGAAACAAACCAAAGAAAATGAATAACAATCGAAATATAATATCATTACTATGTAAATAATAAACATGATAATGAAAACATCATTACTCTGTACATAATAACCATGACAATAAAAACATCCATCCCTCAAAATTGCATTTTAAGTATTATTTATGAAATGACTCTATAGAAAAAAAATGTTTATTTTTCCACTTTTTGAAAATAATCCACTTTTTGTAGTCATTTTCTTAACTTAGCTCTAGTGACTTTTTCAGAAGTACTTGGATGGAATAAAATCATAATGAACAATCCGCAGAGTATAATAATTAATGGTATTTAATTCAATCCAAAGTGAATATAAGCATGATATAAATATTATTATATCAATTTAAACAGGGTCTGGTAAAATGATCTCTTGGGCTTGGAACATAAATAAAAAAGGTAACATAGAGCCTTCTAAATTTTGATTTTATTATGAGAATGATATTGTCATCATTTCCTTTTAAAGCTATTATCTTCCAAATGCTTTTGTCATAGGTTATACATTCCTGAAGCCTCACATTGATATTCTGCGATACTTGGTTTGAATAGATAAAATATTTCAAATCATTAATTGTCAGTGATTTACATGTCTTTTTACTTTGCTTTTCTTAACAAATAAAACATATGACAACTGCGACTTTCTATCTTTGTGTATCACTTTGTCTAAGTTTAATGTTACAAGGTTAACTGGCCTATTCTTTAAGATCTTGATATCTTTGAAAAATTGGTTTTATTATTTATTTTCCTTATTCAAGAAAGAGAAAAATTGTCATGACATTTCCAACCTTATATCATTACATATCATTTTGGTCTCTGAATAATATTAGTTATGGGTTGTTTTTGAGTATTATAACACAGAAATTTTTCAGATATTTTATACAACACTATAATTATCTCCATTGTCTTTCACTCTTTCAAAATCAAATCAATCTGAAACCAGGAAGTTGTACATTAATACTTGCTGTAGAAAAGAAGTGATACCCCAATGTATAGAATGGACTATTCTTTTTGAATATGAGCATTGACAGTGTTGACTGGGCAGCCTCTTTTCTGATCGAGACTCACTAGCAATATACCCCTATTGATACATCTTTTTAAATAAACCATTCCCATTGTAAGTTATGATTCAAGTTATTATTTCCAATAACACACCTTCAGTAACATTGCATTGATAAAAAGGAGAAAAATCAAGTAAAAACAAAACAAAAAATATTAAATAACACCCTCTTATATTTTTTTTACAAGGAGAGTTAGGTCTCTTTAACGTATATTGTTTTATGTTCATATTTCTAAACAAAAGTATAACTTTCATATAAAAGCTACTTAAAAAAGAATATAACCACAAATTCTTAAAAATTATTTACATGTTATTCATTATTCATTTACATTTTATTCATTTTTCAATAAGACAAAAACTATATAAATTTTTCTAAGATTCACTTCTAAGTAAAAATGAATAGATAAAATTAGAAAATTACTAATTACTGTCTATTATGTGATGTTAATATTCTGGCAAAGTCAGGTAGCTTTTGGAGTTAGCATATCAATTTCATATACTTAATGTAGAACAAATATAAACCAGTTTATACTGAAAACTGAAATAACCATTTTTCCTTGTGAATACAGGCTTTTTTGGCAAGTTTTTAAATTAAAACAAAATAAGAATACTTCAACTATAATTCTTAAATGTCTTCTCCTTTATATTCTATTCATTTAATAACAAAGCAACTCTATTTTTATATAGTTTTGCTAAGATCCATGTCTAAATAAAAATAGATTTATAGAATAAATACATTTATTAATTTAGAAGAAATACATACAATGTTATTCGTTCCACCCCAAAAATGGTGGTTAGCCCTTCTAGTTATATTATTAAACAGCAGGCAGAATGAAGAAAGTTTTTAAAAATCCATTTTCATATCCCTTCTTGAGGATGTGCCAAAGATTTTCACTTGATGAAATAAAATGGTGGCCTGTCCATTAATCTAACAATTTTTAAAAATCATTATGGTCATAGATGAAGCTGAAAATATTCAGACTATTGACCTCATCTTTATTAGTATACTCTCAACATTTTAGCTGACATGCCCTTCGGCCTTCTTCACAATTGCTTCTCAGTGAAAACATCTGAAGGTTACAGGTTTTATCCCAACTACAGGTAAGAATAAGAAGGAATACTTATTATAACTTAATAATTCTACCCGGCCATGGTTAACAGAATTGGAACAGTCTACCCCTGTGATTCAAATAAAAGGTTCAGTTCAAGATTCTGTGTGGGCCCCCGAGTTTATCATGAAACACCTAAAGAAGGCTGAAGCACATATTGGTTGAAACATTGTGAGTATAACAATAAAGATGAGGTCAGTAGTCCAAATATTCTAAGTGATAACATTATAATCAGTTTATTAACCACTGCATGTACATTGTGGGAAAGGCCCTTGTCTTGCTCAAAGATGATTTTCCTTCTCCTAGACTGGTTGCCTAACCAAGGCTATGGAACACCGTTTGCTCTACTATTTACCCATAGCTTGGTATATATGCATGTATATTGTTCATCTGTAAGTATATATATATATATATATATATATATATATATATATATGTCATTGAATATATATGTATGTATATAAATATTTATATTTTTGCAGCATTTCTTCATTAATACAAATTTCATTCAACATAAATAAATGAAGATGATCCTGCAGCTCATAAATATCCAGAAGAACATATGTAAACAGAAAATGTCTATTATGTTCAATGAAATTTGTATTAACAAAGGAATGCTGCCAAAATATACATATTTTAAACTCCATGATCCTGCAGCTCATAAATATCCAGAAGAAAATATGTCGGCAGAAAATATCTATTATGTTCAATGAAATTTATATAAATATTTGTAAATATATAAGTGTGTGTGTGTGTGTGTGTGTATATATATATATATATATATATGTGTGTGTGTGTACATGGTATTTATAGAGGCAGATGTGATGTAATGGTTACTGTCTTAGGAAATGAACATGATGACCCAAGTTCAAATCCTAGATGAAGCTGTTTGCATTTTACATAGCTCTAATACCTTTAGGAAAGGCATGAATCCAATTATTCTCCCCCACCTAATACCTTTAGGAAAGACATGAATCCAATTATTCTCTTTAAACTTGGTATGGCAATCATTCTTGTTGAAGGAAAACTCTAAATTCAAACCTGTTAAACTCAGCTTAAAATTGACCTTATGTCACATCCTGCTTGTGCAAAGAGGTAGGTAAATATATTCTTACATATTTGTATTTGCTAATGGTCTGCAAGATTGTGGTTCAGTCCCAGGTTGAGTCATACCAAAGACTCAAAAACTGGTACTTGATGCCTCCTTGCTTAATACTCGGCATTATATGGCATAGATCAAGGGTAAGTAGAGCAATCCAAGGAAAGGAGAAGTTCTCTCCCATACATCTTAGTGTAATAGCTATTGAAAAGGGAGCCTTTGCATCGCCCTCAACAATGGTGTGCCAACTTACCAGCCCATTAGCATAATGGTCAGTGTTCACCATTGGTCCAGGAGACTGGGGTTCAATCCCTGGTCAAGTCATACCAAAGACTTAAAAAATAATCCTCAATGTTCCTTGCTTAAAACTCAGCATTATAAAGTATGGATCAAGGGTAAATGAAGCAAACCAGGGAAAGAAGTAGCACCCCCCACACACACACCTCAGTGTAGTAGCTATTGAAAAGAGAACCTTTTGGTCACCCTTGACTATGATCAGCTAACATATTAGTAATTGTATACATATATGTATTTATACATATCTATATGTACAAATAGGTTTGATTTCTTTGTTTAATGACATATCAACCTTTGTGGGTTATTTAATGCCAAAACCATCTTTGTAGTAGAACAATATTTGTACCATTTAACTTAGAGATTGAAAGATAAGGGGCTCCTACCTTTTGCAAGGTTAATATTCTGAAAGTGAATATAATAGTGTCATTGGAGTTCGATCTCGTCACTTCAAGGCTGCAGTCCAGTATTTTAGCCATGATACCTCAGCAACAGCCCCATCCCATATATATATAGTGGGATATGTAAACTGTTGTCTAAATTATGCAAAAATCTAAATAACACTGACATCTCACTTCATCAGATATATTTACCAAAATTACATGAAAATATCTTGAAATATTTACTGATTAAATTTATTCAAAGAAATCACCATTTGCTTCAACCATCATCTTTGGACAACTTAGGAGTCTCATATAAACTTTTCCAACAGTCTCCTTGTTTAAATTATTCTTGGCTTCAGTTCATCTTTGGCATTGCACAGAGATTTGTTGATATCTTACCCAACTGTTCCCCTCACAATAATAAAGGGATCGTAATCTGGAGAGTTATGGGGCTAGATGTTTGGCATGAGGTGGTCACAGAAATTTTCTCACAGCCAAGACTGGGTTCTACTTGTGTGGCATGGCACAGAGTCTGATTGCCAAACGTAGTCTTCTTGCAGCCTCTATCTTGATCTAGAACAGAACCACTTGCTCTAGGCCTCCATGTTGAGTCTGAGGCCATGTAGGAAGATGAATGGAAGCATAGCATCACCATCACTAGTGAACACCCTTAACCACACATTTGGTTTTCATCAGTATAAATATGCACAAACACTCTGAAATCTTTGAGTTGAAACTTCTGGCATGAATGCCAACAATACAACATGATGTAACTGAATTTCTGGAGGAGAAAATTCTGTCATGGTAATGCTTTTCCCATCAACAGTACCCAACTGATTCTAGTTTGCAGTGCAGTAAACAAAACCTGACACAAAGCATGTGTGAAATTAATGATTTAAAGTAGCAAAAATTTACCTATTGTACCCTGTATATGTATGCATAGATGTATGTGTACATAGGTATATATGTATGTATATATTGCTCAGTTGGCTGGGGCTGTAGAGTACACTGACTGCTTCTCTGCAGAGAGGTAAGTGTCCTGGATATGACACTAAACAATCTGATGGTGAGGTTCCAGTGATGCTAGACCTTTGGTGAATGTGGAGCACCCGTTCATTGCCATTGCTCCCAGGTCCACTCTGACCCTGAATGGTATCACCTGATAGGGCCCTATCTATGGGTTAAATAGAACTAACTACTTATGCTAAACTGAATGGATAGAATTAGAACTGTTTGACTAAACTGAATAGCTTAAATATAAATGTTTTTGACGATTAAACTGTACTTACATTTAAACAGTGGGCTTATGCTAAAATTAATTGTTTGAAATGGAACGGTTTTTGACATTGAAACTGTACTTACACTAAATAGAATTGTTTAATATAGAAGTGTTTTGACATTTAACTGTGTGTAAACAAAATCTGTACTTATACTAAACTGAATTAGCTGAATTAGAACTGTTTTGACAATTAAACTGTGTATTCATGCTAAACTGATTTGTTTGAAATAGTGCTGACTATTAGCATAAAAATGGATTTGGCATTAAATAACCTACAAAGGATGATATGCTATAAAACCCAACCAACCAACCAACCTTATATGTATACATGTGTATATATGTATTTATATACATATGCACGTGTGTGTATATATATATATATATATATATATATATATATATATATATATATATATCAAGTTGTGCTGATAGCACGGAGTCCCTTGATTCCCTCTTTCTCTCACCGTCTCTATCATTCATTAGTCCTTGCTGCTTCTCAAGATTGCATTCCTTGTCTGCACGGGGCTGATTGTTATATTTGCATTTGCACGCATGGGGCATTGAGTGATTTCCTGCTGAAATTAGTTAGAACAAATTTGCAACGAACATTGTTTAAACTAATCTCTTACCGGATGCTTGATTTATGTCTTGCTTCTTCCACAATCCCTTTTGCTGGTATATTAATCACAAGAAGACCAGATTCATTTTGATAAGCGAAACACTAGCCTGTGTCTTAATGTTTCATATTTTAGCGTGTACAGGAAGAAGTGAGTGAAAGTAGAAGTGACCAGTGTATCAACTCACATATCCTATATTATTGAAGAACTGATGTAAATATTTGCTGGTCGGCCTGTACTGGTGTATTCATGTGTTGGGGTCCATAAGAAAACGTTGCTTATCACATAGTGGGTGATGCGACAGAGACTTGAAGCGAGAGAAATCTGGGAATTATTTTAATAGTAGAAAAATATTGGTAAGGATTTTAAAAGAATGAAAATAGTACACTGATTTCAGAAGAATGATACAATACGTTTTCGAAATGGAGAAGTGAGGAATATTATTTATTTTTTGGCTGGAAAGAAAAGTGAATATGGGAATTGTTTTTCTTACCAGAAAGAGAAAAGAGAGAGAAAGTTAAATATATATTTTGAATTGTACTAAAAGTGTTATTGAAAACAGTGAAGTCAAAACAATAACACGTTGGACAGAAGAGGTCAGATGAAGGGGTCAGTCGCAACCTAGGATCCGATATGATTGTTATGGGAAGATATTAAATCCTGAGGACTGAAAAAATTTGAATTATTCCTTTTCCTTCAAATTTGCTTGACGTGACGTTTTGCTCATGTGACAGAAAAGACTGCCCACTAGAAAAGTAGGTGCAGTGACCGCAACGTGGAAGTGGGAGAACCCCGATTTTGAGTAATGAACACTGAGAGTCATCGTTCAGGTGAGAAATAAGAAAGAATGAATGGAATTAATCACTGAGATTTAATTCAGAAGAAAATTGTTGATAATATACACCTGCTTGAAAATAAGAAAAACTGATAAAAACCGAGTTTCCCGTAGATAGCCGAAACAAACAGTGGATAGCAGGCATAGACAGAGACAGATGGCTGAGTGAACCCTTAATGCTCCGCACTTGAACCTTGAACGAGACCTTCTGAGACAGAGTAGCGAGAACCACGCATTAGCTAACAGAAAGCTGACGCGAAAGAATTGATAGGCGTATTGAGAACAGCAAAGCGACTTAGCTTTGTGAAAAAATAGTTCCGACAACTAAATTCGATTGCTGAGATAAGAGGGTCCTGGTCTCAGAATTACATTACTTCACTCAACGGGGAAGGGACTTGTATGTAGCAGCATTATTTTTAAAAATTGACTTTTTTATTTTTTGTTAACTAAACATTTTATTAATTATTGAACAACCTCGTGTTTGTTTTGTCTCTGGTGTTGTGACTTCAACTTATTTATTTATTTTTTTTTAAATGATCAACCCCGTCTGATATATTTGGCGATCGGTGATTGGAGATTTCGGTAGTCCAGATCTAAAGATACAGCGTGGGCAGATAGCTGGATCGACCAAGATTTGATCCTTCATTGTAGCAGTGACTCGCTGGTAGTCGAGGTAGACGACTGGATGACATTATGAGTCTGTTTTTACTTCAACTGCAGTGCTCAGTATGTCTCGTTCGTCATTTGTATGGTTTGGGAGATTAGGGAGGCATGTGGCTGTACTATTGGGATTTTCTCAACTTTATATGTTAACAATATTGCGACGTTGGCAAGAAGAAAGAAACGCAACACGGTTTAAAATGTTATAAAAAACATATATTTACATAGAAATAGAGGAAAGAAAATATTGTCCTTGCAAACAGTTGGTTTGCGGCAAACTTTTCCGTAAAAGGCGTCCTTTTAACAGTTTATATTGCCTGTGTCCTTTTGGTTGGGTTGAAGAAAATAGAGCCTTGTTTCTTGTGCTTCAGTTGCTGGAAAAATCCTCACAAGCGTGTATTGGCGTCTATAAGACTGAGAAAACAGGCAGGCACGTCTTGATTCTGAGGAATCACACAAGCAAAAGATGAAGGGCGTTCGTAGGAAACGCCCTCATAGGGGTTTGGAGAAAATCTAAAAAAAAAAAAAAGAAGGTAGCCTGTGATTGGCTGTTTTTCATCCAATCACTGGGCACCTAGTTAGCGACTCCGTGAACAATTTCAATAGTATAGCAACTGTTTTGTGGGGTGCTGCTTCTAGAATTTATTCAGAACAACACGTAGTATTCTTGTGTACTTTCCATCTAGGTTTTTCTGTCAGCATTTTAAGAGCCCAGGCCGTGTAACCATACAGTATGAATCATGTTTTATTTTATGAGAGAGATTTTTATATGATTAACAGCCTGCCAATAACAGTTTGTCTTCCTTATTCGTGAGTTGACATAGCTTTCAATAGATGAGATATTGCTACCGAGGTATGTGAACTGATCAACTAATTTCAGAGGCCTGCCATTTAATATGGAAATGTCTCCATTTTGTTTAAAACTCATAAATTCTCTTTTATTTGCATTCATGTAGAGGCCAATATCTCTTAGTACCTGCTCCAGTCTTTACGGCTGGGATTCAGCCCTGACAGGTATTATTGCAGGAAGTGCTTGTTCATCTACCTAGTTTTCAGCTGTCATAGATTCTGCGAGATGTCATCTGGGTCTTGTATTTTTTAATGTGAATCTATTTTTCTTTATTAGATCTACTGATGATCATAGTGCGTAAACTAGGCAGATTATAAACATATATGATGCTAATATGGATTTATTTTCCTTTATTAGATCTACTGATGTTCATAGTGTGTAATCTAGGCAGGTTTTAAACATATATCGTACTAATATATCTCTTTGAAAGATTCCAGTGCCAATATCCAAAGAATTGAATTGATTTATAAATTAATTTTAATCACTCATTATTTGTTGATTTTATCATTTTCTCACGTAACCAATAGCTGTCATTATCGTCGCCTGGTTATCACATCAAGTTCAATGGAGAAGAGTATCTAGTCTGATGTGTGACCTGTTGGTCGAAGTGAATTTTTTCGCATTAAGTTTAGTTCACATCACACTCACAGATGGGGGATGTAAATAATTTTACAGGGACCCTGGATAATGCTCTTTTTTCCCTCTCCGCCTTGGAAATTAGCCTATACAATGGACAGCGTGTCCTAATGCCTAAATCACACCTCGCTAATGTTTAGGGGTAAGAGTTATGTCTCCGTAGTTCTTAGTGATTCCGAGGTCGCTTTTCTCGGGGAAGGGTAGGATGCAACCTTTTGTCCATTTCTCTATTATGCTTTGCTTCTACACAGCGCAACGTACTCGAAGAAGTATGTCGTAAAATTTCCTAGCCTTTCATGCATTCAGAATGTATTTAGTCGGAGCCTGCTGATTTTCTGCTTTTAATTTTTTTCAGTACTTCACCAGGTCCTTCCTCTGTAAATTGTGCAAGTTTAATGTCTCGTTAGAGATTATTGATTTTTTTTTCAGTCGGTAGATCTGTGGTTTCAGGAGCGTTTCCAAGCTGATACTTGAATTGTTCTTTCCACGTCTGAAATCTTTCTTCTTGGTTGGCAGCATTTAGTTTCATTCTCGAGGCGGTTTTCTTTCAGCTCACTTCATTTCCTGCCTACCATGCTAATCAAGATTGTCTATCTCCTACAAAATTTTTGATTTCGTTGATTTAGCCTTCAGTGTATTGTTTTTGTGTTGGTATTTTACCCATTAAGAATTGGATGAAATCAATATCTGCAGTGTTAGGAAAAATAAGGCTTTCTGTAACACGAGACGTGACGAGAGAAAAGGAAGACAACAATTAGGTTGAAGGAAAAAAGTTTATATTTAATGAAAGAGATAAAGAAAAAAAGAAAAGAAGAAGAATTGCAAAAAGAGGTGTTTTCTGCAGACTTAATTAAAGCATTTGTCTTGGTAACAGCTCTTTCAGTTTCGTGTAGTTTTGGTGGCTGGTCTTTACAAATTTAAAGGCTTGAAGAAGGAGAACTTTGCGTCTTCACGTGTGTAGAGTCTTTCATGGGATGACCGTCCTTGTATGTAATGCGCCACATGGACTCGTAGCCTGCTTCGTCAACAGTCAAGATTCCGTGTTACATCGTTGGTGTCAAAAGGGAAAAAGATCTGTTAATTTGAAGAACGCGCGCACGTGTGGTGGTGCGGCAGATGTGCTGATAGCGACCCGTGATTGGTTGTTCTTCAGCCAATCACAGGGCACGTAAAAGGTGACTCCATAAATAATTTCCAATAGTTTTTCTTTTTGGCATGTGTTAGTTCTCTCTGGGCTTTTTTAATTTTCTGTGCATTGGTATTCGTTAGGTTTCTTTATTAAAGAAGAATGCATTTTTTATATAATCTTGTTTTTGTCTAATTGCAATTGACTTCCAATGACGTTTGGGTCTTGATTTGGTTGCTATGCACTCTGTAGCTGCTTCTATGTGGGCAGTAACGAAGTTTTTTATATTTGTTATTTGGAGTACATCTTTCAGATGTCTCCTGCAGAGTATCAAACTTGTTTGTTCTGGTTACCATATGATTAATCATATCATAATTGAGAAATGATGATCAATCAAATGAAGTTTTATCTGTTTGGTTCTTACTTCTGTGTTGACTTCAGCAAATATTTTCAGAGACAAATGTTATTGGAAGTTACTCTGACAAAAGAGGCACACATATATACTTATATATATAAGTATCAATATATATGACTACACATATGTATCTACATATGTATGTAAATATATGCAGGTATGTATACATACGTATATATAGAGGTGTATGTACATATGTATGCATATATATATATACGTACATATGTATGCATATATATGTATATATACCAATGTATGCTCTTTACAATTAAAATTTGGGTTAGGCAGATAAGGTAGCCGGAATTTTTCTAAATCTTCATTAGAAATTTCTCGTTATTTCTTTGGCGTAAGATGCAGATTTAACATTTTAAGAAAGTATAGGGTCTGCTGAAATAAATATCATTACAAAAAATATGAATAATTTTTAAAGGTTTTTCTTATATATATATATATATATATATATATATATATATATATATATATGTGTGTGTGTCTATATATACATAAGCATGTTTGATTTAATAATAAAGACACATTTTGTCAATATCATTAATTTTATTAACATCCTTTCAAGTTTCTTGATAAGTGTCTTGGTTTTAGGTTGAAATTGGTTGATGAATTTTCACAAAATTGTCCCTAGCACTTTTGGACCTTTCATAGGCCATCATCAGGTGTTATAAAGAGTGTTTTTTAAGAGTATATTTTTAAGAACGGAACAATTCAAAAACGCTGGGGACAATTTTGGTAAATTCATCTACCAATTTCAACCTTCAACCAAGACTCTTATCAGGAAACTTGAAAGGATCTGTGGGGATTTAAGAATTAACAATAAAACTCCTAACCGGATGTTGACTCGTCGGCTGCCACATACAAAATGTATAAACGCGTCGCCACGCATAAGCCTCCACGCATCCATCCGGTTAAAAATCAGAAAAAAGAAGAAAAATAATAAAAAGTAAAGTAGCTAATGGGAAGCGGTCGCGCCAAAATTTGAAGGATTTTGGAGTGGCGTATTTGGAGCCGGTGGAGAGAGATAAATACTCAGGTTTTCTGTCAACCAAATCAGTGAGGACAAAAGGAGACACAAGAAAGAACGTAGACACGATAACCAGTAGAGAAGTAACGTCCGCCCTCGAGTCAAGAGCCGAAACTACCTCTCTGCTAGTTCCACTACTTGACCATAAAGGAAAGAGAAGAAAAGAAAAGAAAAAGGAATAACTACTCTTTAAAAACATTCTCCTCCTTTCCCTGTTTCTTGATATCTGACTTTCCACCACTTCGAAAATTTACTACACGCAAAGGGGAACTTCTGAACATTCAAATCCAAGTTGACGTTTTTTGTTTTATAAAAATTGTTTATTAGATGTTCCTTGTTTGTCTTGTGTTAAATGAAGTTTTTTCTCATTGTATGTTATAACACTCCAAACCCAACCAACAAGGCCATAGATCTATAACGCAAGGGTAATGCAAAAGGTAGAATTGATTATCTTCATGTTATATTAACGAAATAAGAAATGAAAAGGATAACGAAAATATCAAGTTTTAGAGTTTCTAAACTTTATTTCCAGCTTGAGATGAAATGATCGGTCTTCAAGCTGAAAGAAACAGAACAAAGTGCTGGCAAGCGTTACAGGAACAGCTAGAGATTAGTGAAAAGTCTTTGAGCTGTAAGCTGCCGAAATGAATGTTGACAAGGTTCACCGAATCCGCTAAAGATGAGTAAAAGGTTTTCAAGTTGTAATATGCCTGAATGAATGTGGGCAAAACTTACTGGAACGACTGAAGATGTGTGAAGGACCTTCGGGTTATGATATGCCGAAATGAAAGCTGGCAAAACTTATTGAATCAACTGAAGAAGAGTGAAGAGTCTTTAGGTTGTAAGGAGTTGAACGAACTCGGGCTGGATTTACAGGAACAGCTATTGATGAGTGAAGAGTTTTCATGCCGTGAAGCAGAACGATTATGTTGGACTAGTCGGCGGGAATTTGGGACAGAAGGCGACTCGTGGTCCAGATATTCTGAGACTGATGGAGAGAGATAAACGATTCTCCCCAAGAATACTGGATCATGGTTCTGGTTTTTGCTTTCTCTCTCTCTCTCTCTCTCTCTCTCTCTCTCTCTCTCTCTCTCTCTCTCTCTCAAGCCGAATAAGGGAAAAACAGATTCACAAAGGTTGACTAAATTGAATTGTTCCCATGCAGGAACAGGTCTACATGTTTGGCGAGAAAAGAGGAAGAAGGCGTTTTTGCCTCGGCTTTTGTTTAGTTTTCAAACTCTTGCGTCGGACAAAGCATTTTTTGAATCCAAAATCACAGGGTGATTTAACGGTGAACCGAACGCACAACGGAAAATAGATCCTTCTGCTTGATTAAGCGGTGAACAAAACGCACAACTGAATATAGTTCTATAGCGTGTTTTGTGGGAATTAGTTATTTTCCCGAACACTATAGATTTTATGGCACAAGAAATGAATTACAAGACTTTGCTTTATAACAACACACAAGAACGAAAGTTTTTATTTGCAGCTTTGAGGAGGTTTGTTCTTGGCGCTGCAAAACTCGTGGTATTTAGACTTGTTGGTTTTGGAGACGCGATAGCTTAGCGGGATGTTGGAAAATGGCAGCGTGTCGTTGGATGTGTGAGGGAAGTATTCAAGGCCACCGTGTAGCTTCGTGTGTCTGGTGTTTCGGGGAGAGGCGTGCGTTGTCTCCATTACAGTGGACCAGAGGTGAAATGGGAACTTGTCGAGAGCGGAGTGGCGCTCGAATCGACATAGTAAATTTCTGTGGTGCTTGTGGAAGGCATGTTGAACGTATCTAATTCATATTCAACTGGGATTCCTTGGTCTAAAATATATTAGACGCAAAGAATCCATAAATTAGAAAGTTCCCTCGTTGAGTGTCCATGTTGTTTGCTGCTAGGGTTAAAGCCACGGTGATATGTCCACACCGGGTGGCTTGTTTAGCTATAAGGCATCGCTAAGCAGGGGCGACCAGAGACACGTCAGTGCTGGTCGCCGTCTCAAGCCGAAGAGAGTGTGTTTGGCCGCTCACCCGTTTGGTAGCCGGAAATGAAGGTCCGGGCTGAATGGGATATGTCATCCTGATTGGGTGAAATTCGGTGTCGAATTAAATAGCGCGCCAAAACAAAATACCAGATTTTCCTCTTCTCTACAGTTCTTTCTGCTACAGATCTTAATAGAATTATATTGACAAAATATGTTTTTATTATTCAATCACAGAAGCTTAAATGAAAGACTGTTGCCCAACGACAGACAGGCAGACAGACAGACACACACACACACATATATACAGAGAGAGAGAGAGATTTTAATTATCTCCCTTGAGTTTCGTTTTATATATAAAAATCATTTTTCAATCGTGAACGACGGTTGTTTTAATTTGATTCATTTTGAACTCATATTGTTTATTTTTTTAAATTTCCATTTTGTTTCAATCTCTTTTTTCTTAAAACCTCTCCTTACTATAATGAAAATAGATATGATGAAAACAAATAAGTAAGTATCACGTTCGTTTTATTTCTTTGTTTACAAATAATTGATTCTTAAATTTTTGCTGTAAGACTTCAATGAAATATTGTTAAACCTGCAAAAATATTGAATCTAAAAAAAGATAGAAGTTGGCGAATCCTTAATACAACAAAAGTAATTATTCTTAAAAACTAACAAATTTTTATTGACTATGAATGTCTTATTGTTTGAAATCGCCACAAATTTGTTGAAGAAATGTTTTCTGTGAAAGACAACTAAAACAAAACTCAATTTTTACTTTCAAATCGATTAGGCCGTTTTGATGATTTTAATTTTTCGGAAATGCAGATTTGTTTATTTTTTAATACGTAAGTATTGGATCAAATGTTCAAATCCATCTAATCAATTATGATTACTATGTTTTCGTAGGTATATAACTGAGGTATTTCATATCTATCTATCTATCTATCTATCTATCTATCTATCTATCTATCATAAAAAGCCACTAAAACTTTGGTGTGTGCCCTTTAAAGCCATTTTGGAAAATATTAATTCTTCGGAAATACAGATTTAAAAAAAAAGATGTACTCTCACTTCTAAAATCATAGAAAATCAATATTTCTTTTTAATGTTACAAATTGCAGGAGTAGAGTTAGATGTTCTCTATGCTAAAAAAATCAGTTGTGAAAAAATAAATAAATAAATAAATAAAAAGATTACGGACCCATCAAGTTCAAACGTACAAAAAGTTTCTATGATTCAAAAGTAAATTTCTAGAGAATATTTACGGCTTATATTCATTGAAAATATCGAAAATAATTTGATAATTTTATTTTCCAATGAGAACGGCAAACTAATGAAAACCGAATCTCGACTTATCAATTGATAAAGAAACACAGATATTTTGACTTTTTGGAAATGTAATATTTTTAAAAATTTGCAAAATAATTAGATAAAAATAAATAACACACATACAAAAAAAAAATCCTACTGATTTCAATCGAACAGTAGCTTGGTCTAGTTCTCCAGAATTTTACAGGATGATTTCTTAGTTTATATAACATTGTCATTTGTTATTTTATTTCTTATTAGGATCCTATTCATTAGTGTTTTTTTTTAAACTAGTCTTATCTTAATTATAGAACCTAAGATTAAAGACAAAACTATTAAATTTGATTGTTCAACTTATTTATGAAAAATAAAATATATGCATGAAAATCTAATATTTATCTAGCTGTGACTGGAATTTATTAATTTTTTCTCCTACACGAATTTAATAACATTTTGAGATGAATAATTTTTGAATTTTGTGACTTAAAATTTGATGAATCTCTAAACTCACATGTACCTAACGGAAAAATAAAAATATAACTTTATAATTGATACAAAAAAATATAAATAAATAAATAAAATGAATAAAAAAATTAAAGATTTGATCTGGCGAAATTTCTGAGATGAAGCTTGATAATTATTATTTCTTAGAATATTCAGACTATTGACCTCATCTTTATTGTTATAATCACAACATGAAGAAGACATATTGGCCGAAACGTTGTAATTATAATTATAAAGATGAGTTCAATAGTCCAAATATTCTAAGTAAAAATAATTGAAGATTTGATTTTGGCAAGGTTAGTACTCAGAGTAGTGTAACGTCAAGTAGCTCTTCTGCCAGTCTTCTTCTTTGTTCTGTCTTGTTGAAATCTTCCCTGGTTTATATAATTTCCCAGGCACCCAAACAATCCTTTTGGTCACACTTCCCACCCTATGCATTGCACATGGACATGCCTTCTGTCTAGCATGACACTCATTCAACATACACAGCACTTCTACTGAAGAAGCAGTGTCCTGTCTACTTTAGGAAACAGGTTTACATCCTGTTATGCCTCCCACACAACTTATATGGCATGTCAAAGGGACTGTTCTTGTCAATATCCAATGCGTGTATTTAAATTGCATTTAATTTTATTTGTTGAAAGGTAATATAATTTTTTAGAATCTACAGCTAAACAAGAATATCATATATTGCTGTTCTTTAAACACAAACTGAATAAAGATAAGTTTTTTTATTGCAAATAACACACAAGTTTATTTTTTTAAATAATTATTCTTCTTTATTCACAGATATCAAATATAAGGTCAACCAAGATTTTTCAAATTTGACAAGTCATTTGCACTTATCTGCTGAAGAGAAAACATATTCTTGCAAATGTGTTGATCTCTATGCTAACAGAGTTCATATTAGATATTCACATTCAACAATACAAAGGAAAAATCTGTGTGTCAAAATTTTAACACATGTCAGAAGACTCAGTCAACTGTTAGTAAGTGTTACAAACATCAGTTTCAAGGAATTTAGAATTGAAGAGACATGCAAACACATACTGAAGAGAGGTCATATCCATGTGAAGTATGTGGATCAGCATTCTCAGAAAGTACTGATCTAAAAGTACACATGCAAACACATGCTGGAGAAAAACCTTTTTCTTGTCAAGTATATGAATCAGCATTTTCAAATAGCTCTGATTTGAAAAAACATATTCAAATACACACGAGAGAGAGACCATTTTCTTGTCAAGTATGTAAATCAGCATTTTCAGACAGCTCAAATTTTAGACGACACATGCGAACACACACAGGTGAGAAACCATTTTCTTGTGAAGTTTGTGGATCAGCATTTTCAGAGAGTTACAACTTAAAAAAACACATACGAACACATACCGGAGAGAAACCATATTGTTGTACAGAATGTGGTTCAGCATTTTCAGAGAGTTTCACTTTAAAAAAACACATGCGAATACATACAGGAGAGAAACCATTTTCTTGTCAAGTATGTGGATCAACTTTTTCAGTGAGCTCTCATTTAAAAAACCACATGCGAATACACACAGGAGAGAAACCATTTTCTTGTCAAATATGTGGATCATCATTTTCAGTGAGTTCTAGCTTAAATAAACATATGCAAATACACACAGGAGAGAAACCATTTTCTTGTGAAGTATGTGTCTCAGCATTTACAGTGAATTCTGATTTAAGAAAACACATGCGAATACATACAGGAGAGAAACCTTTTTCCTGTGACGTGTGTGGATCAGCATTTTCTCAAAGTTCTAGTTTAAAAAAGCATGTACGAATACATACAGGAGAAAAGCCATTTTCTTGTCAGACATGTGGATCAACATTGCTTACAAAGTACAATTTAAAAATACATATGCAAATACACACAGGAGAAAAACCATTTTCTTGTGAAGTGTGTGGATCAGCATTTTCTCAGAGTTCTAGTTTAAAAAAACACTTGCAAACGCATAGTAAAGAGAAACCGTTGTAAAGTGTAAAGATCAACAATTTCCTCAACTTCTGTTGGAAACTTCACATAGAAACAAACAGGAAACGAGTGTCTCTATATTTGTCAAATATATTACTCAGAACTTTCAATGAGTTCAAATTTAAAGACATTTGTGGACAAGTCTAAAAAAAAAGAAGTTATTGTGTACATTCCACACACAAGAGAAACTATTTCCTAAAAATGTTTGAATATTTTCTGAGTTTTATTTTTAAAATGTTATTTTTAAATGATTTGCATTTTCTGCTGTTCAGTCTATATCGATGTAGTAGTTACCTCACTTAATTCAATGGCCAGATATGTATAACACTGAGAACATCAATTTGGGAGCAAGCCAGTTCACATCAAACATGCATGAAGGATCATCCACAAGAGGTAAATTTATTCTTGAACACTCACCTGTACTTAAATAAACATATAACAGCTTAGCTTTTTTTTGTAAGCTCTCTTTCTCCAATAAGGAATAAAAAAAAAACATTTCTGAATATAAATTTTACCCTATTTGTTGATTCTCTTGTTGTTTTTTGCCATCCAGCAGGCAATACAATATTCATTGATGAATGTACCTTGAATACACACACTTAAACTGGTGCCAGTAGGTGTCGTCAGTGATGTTTTAATCTTCTGGATCATTGGGGAGTTTCAGGTCCTTCAACATCATACTCCCCTCACCAGAACGACCCCCTCAGAGATGATCAAATTCTGAGTCACCTACCCTATAAGACGCTAGACAAACTTATGGCTTGGATGGCTCGAAATAAATAATCCCTCAGACCAGGCCGAGCATTCGATTGGCTGTTGAAACCAGCCAATCATATGCTCGGCTTATTCTATTTAAAGGTGAGTTTGCGACTTTTCACTTTTTAAAAAAAATATTTTTCACAAGAGGATTATGATGTTTGGCATGGAAGGTACTTAAATTCTTTTTTTTTTTTTTCCATTTTATGTTGTTTTAATTTGAATTTTATCTCTTTCATCCATATTCCCCCCTCCTTTTTATTTTCCATATATTTGTCTCCCTCTTCCTTTTGTTTTTTTTTTTTCCGTTTTCCCTACATATTTACATGGTTAAGCTGTGTAAAAAAAAAAAAAAAAAAGGAAATTTAAAATAGCATATGAACGATGTAATACAGAAAAAAAAGAACTGTGTACATTAAAAGAATGTTGACACGTGAAATGATAAGCAGTATTACGACTGACGTTTAAAATTCTGCATGTGCGTGTTTAAATAAAAACCGCCTATCAAACCACGTATTAACTGTATGTCAAATGCAGTTTGGCCATCACTAGTGTATTGAGTCCATTAGAGAATGTCACTTATGAGTTTGTCCTTACTTCTCCAACAATGTCTAGCATGTCTTGCTTAACTTACTTGGATAGACTGTGTGATCGGAAGTAAGTGGTAGTACAACGCCTCTTTTTGTTAGGTGCTGCTTCCAGGATTTTTTCAAAACAGTATGCAGCATCCTATAATCAATAGATTAGACATAAAGTTTCAGAACACTCTCCATTTTCTTGTCTTTATCCTTCCTTCTTCTTAGGTGTAGTACTAAATGACAAAATTCTTTATTTAGGTCATGATTGACCTACCTACTCATTTTCAAATCTGTGGTCACACATATTAAAGATATTCGTTATTCTAATGAAGTCAAAGTGTATGTCTTATTACAATAACTGCAAGTCACAATATGATGCAATACTGTTTCAGTTGTAAAAAAGTTAATACTAGAGACCCAAAATTTATTTATAAGGATTAACTCTCTCATTTGGGCAGCTACTTGGCTTCTGTTAGTTCATAAGTTATGCATTCAATTTCATGGTGGATAGAATATTTCAGTTCATCATATATTTGTGACTTACATGTTTTTTACTTTGTTTTTCTCTGTAAATAAAGGAAATTACATGACAACTCTTTCTAAAAAAGATGCAGATTTATATTTTTAAAAACTTTCTTTCATTATTAAAATTGTATTTTTATTTTCTTTATCACATAAGTTTTTCTTAAGATCTGTTTGTATATTCTTAATAACTAAACAAATTCTTATAGGTTGGTTACTTTAAAAACTTTTTTAAAACTTAACACTTTAATCTAATGGGTGGAATCAGGAGAGATATATTTGTACATATTGAGTTAAATCCTTTTAAGAAATCGTTTTATGTTCATATATATGAGAAACAGTATAACTTTTATAAGAAAGTAAGTAAAAAAAATGAAATAACCCCAAAATTCTTAAATGTCTTCTCATTTACATTTTGTCCATATGATAACAAAACTATTTTGATATAAACTTTTATTCAAATTCATATCTTAGTAAAAATATACATATAAAATGAATATATTGATTTAGAAGAAATATATTTTGCAACTCATTTCTTATAATAGTTATATATGCGGTTATTCTCTTTACCTGAGCAATGGTGGGTATCCCTGCTAGTCAGATTATTAAATAGCACACAGAATGATGACAAATTTGTAAAGTTCATTTTCATACCCCTTCTACTTGAGGATGTGGTAAAGATTATCACTTAAATTTGGGTCCCAATAAAGTGGTAGCCAGTCTACGACTTTTTGAAATCGTTTTAGTCATTTTGTTGACCATTACATGCAAACCATGGGAAAGGGTCTAATGTTGCACAAAGATGATTTTCCTTTTCCAAGACTGGTTGCCATGCCAAGGCTAAATAACTCAGTTTTCCTTACAATTTATCCATAGCTGGGGCAGGGAGAACATATGGTTTCATGCTTTTTCTAAAGGCTTTA
This sequence comes from Sepioteuthis lessoniana, assembly GCA_963585895.1. NCBI lineage: Eukaryota > Metazoa > Mollusca > Cephalopoda > Myopsida > Loliginidae > Sepioteuthis > Sepioteuthis lessoniana. Next base: position 47,847,781 of record OY757908.1, on the reverse strand, counting down.
GCACAAAGGGAAATGCAAAGTCTTGTCCAGGTTTTGAATTCTAGTTGTCAATTCCATTTCCTGTGCCAATAACCATAATACCAAGCACACATCCTTTTTTATAATTACCCCATCTAAGATTAGAGACTTATTCCTACCCTGATTTGAGAGGGGGGGGCAGCATCGGTGCTAAAGTACTGAACTGCAGCCTTGAAGTGAGTTTGAACTCCAGTTGTGCTATTATGTTCACTTTTGGACCAATGTCCTCCTCACCATAGAATGAGTACTATCACTTCTGTTCTTTTACAAGAATGGCTTTAGCATTAAATAACCCACAAAGGCTGATATGCCATTAAATAAAGAAAAAACATCGTACACTATGGTAAAAAATTTTCACATATGTATTTACCAACCCCTTCACACAAGGGGAAATAAGATGAATTTTGAAGCAGGGTTTAACAGGGTTGAATTAGGAGTTTTCTTTCTCCTGGACCAATTGCTATAAAGAGGCTAATGAACCCAGTCTGTCCTACCATTTTACCCTTTGTTAGAGGTAGAATAGTTGGATTCATAACTTTTGAGATGCAAATAGCCTCATTCTGGATTTGAACTTGGGTATCCATATCCATTTCATATGACAATATCTATTTCATACAGAGTGCCTCCATAAAAAATTCATATTAAAATTTGTATGTAAAAGAGTGTGTATATGTGTGTATTTATCTGTATGTAGATCTATGCCTTTTATTCAAAACTGCTGAAACTTCGACTAAAGAAAAATTGGTTACAAGTTTGAATCTATTTTAATAATGAATCAAACTTTATTAGCAATTTCTCTTGTATTGATTCTTTCAACATTTTGTCCTTTATTTTTCAATCAATATTAATAAAAACTGTGAGAATTCTAAATAAAAGAAATTCATTGCAAGTCTAGGTTCATTTCAATAGTGAATTAAAATTCATTGAAAATAGGAATGATATTTGCTAACTCTTCCTTCTTTTTTATTTTTGTTCCTATTTGTGATCATTGTTCTTTTAATCAGACAATTATGCGGCTATTATTGAAAAGAAATTCTGCAGGTAAAAAATGAAAAGAAAATCAAACTGAGTAAAATGTGTCTCAAAGTTGACTCTTGTATATATATATATATATATATATTGTTTTTTTTCTTTTCCTCGGTAGGTGAACTTGTCCACTAGTTTCAGAGAACTACCATTTAGTGTGAAGATATTGCCTCTTTGATTAAAGCATATGTATTCCGTCCTTTCTGCATTGACATAGAGGCCTATGCCGGCAGCTGCTCGTTCCAGGCTATGTAGCCGGATTTTGGTTTGAGTTGGTGTATTTGCCAGTTGTGCTATGTCATCGGCGTAGTCAGCATCTGTAATTGTTTGTGCAGGGTATCTTCTGCTTCTTTCCTTTGCCATTTTGAAACCATCATCTTTCATACAAAATAACATCCATTTTGATTGCGTGATATTCTACAAGAAATTATGAAATTTTGGCATCTTTAATTTAGCAGAACATTAAATTTTCATAAAAGATTCTTAACATTTTACTTATGTTAAATTATAGACACACACACACACACACACAAACGTGTGTGTGTGAGGAGAAATAGTAGATTTTAGTGAATCTAACAAAATTATAGAAATAAGTGGATAAATCAAACATTTACAACGGGTATAGCAATAATATTTCGTTCTTTATTAAAGGAAGAAGTTCTTCCTTGATTAAAGAATGAAATATCAATTTATCCACTTTCCACTTATTCTAATTATATATATATATATAAAATTAAAGTTAGCGACCTTAGTCACGGGTGACCCAAAGGCCCCCTTTTCAATAGCTACTACACCGAGGTATGTGTATGAAGATTATATATAATCTTCATGGTAAAGGCTAGACGAAGAGATGATCCGAGCTTTTATCAGTCTCCTGAGTAGAATCTTGAAGTCAGAAACATGTGTAGTGCACGAATATATAAAATAAAAACCTAAAATACCGAATTCAAATTCATTTGCAGACCTATTCATTTTAATATATATATATATATATATAGTGTAATATGGGTAAACTGTTACCATTTTAAATTAATTTCATACTTGCTCTTTGTTTTAAGGTTTGTTCCCTGTGCAGAAAAGTAGATTCAGTTGGGCAATATCTATGATGAAAGCAGCATGCACTACTACTTAGTATACATGCTAGAAGCTCCAATAAGAAGATTTTTACAATGTTTAGGTGTTAATTTGAAGGCAATGTAGAGGATCCGAAAAGAGATGGAGGAGTCCAATGATGATTACGAAGGTACTGCAGCTCGAAAACGTCACTCTAATCGTTCGGATTAGAAAAGAATTCCCAAATTTGGTAAGATCCAAGTGATGATTGACAACGATCCCATAAAGTCAATCAGGTCTGTAACCAGGGATATGGGAGTGTCTGAGTTTCTTATCAGGCAGGTAGTGTATGAAGACATTTGGTATTTTTCATACGAGATGAGAAAGAGCTAATTTTTATCACAGGTCATGAAAGAAAAGAGGAATGACCACGCAGCAAAGCTTTTGAACAATCTCAAGCATGCTTTCAATTTTTGCACATGAGAAAATTTTCTACCGGGATAAAATAGTGAATTCGCAGAACAATTGTTGGTTTGTTCTGTCCCCACAAGACATATCGAAAGTGGTGAAAACCAAATACCCACTGCATATGTTTCTTTTGGTTTTTACTCGCGATGGTGACGTTGTTCTTTTATTTGTGATCCCATATGACCACAGACTCAACACGGAGGCCTAAATCACGTAACGAGGAAATAGTGCAGCCCTTGTTCGAGATGGTAGCTGTTTGAAGGTCCAATATCTGACAAAAGGACTCTCTGCTTTGCTATACAAGCAATAGAACCTAATCTTAGCTCTGAGAAAATTTCTATAGCCACATCACTCCAAAAATCTGACTGCTTAACTTCCTAGATTGCGATGCCTTTGATAAATGAGCGTGGTGCACGGTTGAGCGAGAGACCAACAAAACTCCGAGCAACATCAAGGATGAACTGATGGCAAGGATACAAATTTAAACCAGGAGACTATCAGAAAGACTTGCAGGAGATTCTGAAATTGATGGTTGTAGTTGAAACAACCAGCGATTTCTTTGAATATATTTTATTCATAGAAATTTAAGATATTTTCATGTAATTTAGGTAAGTATATCTCAAAAAGTGAGATAATATTTCATTCATCGTGATATTATCATAGTGATAGTGTACTGTTGAAGTACTAAAGTAAATTTAGACCCCTGTTGTGACCCTTCTGTGGTAATAGTTGACGAACGCAAGAAACTCATTTCAACTACCCAAAGGTTTATTTACTCCTTGGTAGAAGATTGTTGCCGGGAGAAAGAAAGAGAGTATTGAAACTGATACGACCGCATTAGCTAGACAAAAAGAAGCAACATATCCTGGTGAGAAAAAGATGAGCTGATACAGACCTTGAATTTTTTTCCCTGGTTGTAATATGCTTGCCCACTAGATAGCGTCTAAGCATCCCTCCCACCTCTTTGGAGCGTACCTCCAAAATTAGTGCTCGTAAATGTACATCTTCGTGACTGGTGTTCAATTATCCGTTTTTACCTAGTCACGTCCCTCCATTTACTCTCCAAAAACACGAGTCGTCCTTTTCCTACCGCCTGGCGTTGGCAGAACAGACATTCGCTTCCTCTAGCTTTGCACCTGCGTAAAACATTTCAAATCCTCAGTTTTTTTTTTCTAGTCATTTTTAATTACCACGAGTGCTTTGGCCAGGCTTTACTTATTCAATTCCAGTTTTCTATTTGCCGTTCAATTATGTTACAATAATATCATAATGACATTATTATTATTAATATCTGATAAAGTGAGATAAGATTTTAGTTATGATAATTTTAAATATTTTCAAGTAATTTTGGTAAGTATATCTGATAAAGTATTATTTTTATTTTTGCGTACCTTAAACGACAGTGAAAGAGATAAAGAAAAAAGAAAAGAAGAAGAATTGCACAAAGAGGTATTTTCTGCAGACTTAACTATAACATTTGTCTTGGTAACAGCTCTTTTAGTTTCATGTAGTTTTGGTGGCTGGTCTTTGCAAAGGCTTGAAGAAGAAGTTTGCTTCCCCACGTGTATAGAGTTTTTCATGGGATGACCGTCCTCGTATGTAATGCGCTACATGAACTCGTAGCCTGCTTCGTCAACAGTCAAGATTCCGTGTTACTTCATTGGTGTCAAAAGGGGAAAGATCAGTTAATTTGAAGAACGCACTCACGTGTGATGGTGCGGCAGATGTGCTGATAGCGACCCGTGATTGGTTGTTCTTCAGCCAATCACAGGGCACGTAAAAGGTGACTCCGTAAATAATTTCCAATAGTTTTTCTTTTTGGCATGTGTTAGTTCTCTCTGGGCTTTTTTAATTTTCTGTGCATTGGTATTCGTTAGGTTTCTTTATTAAAGAAGAATGCATTTTTTATATAATCTTGTTTTTGTCTAATTGCAATTGACTCCCAATGACGTTTGGGTCTTGATTTGGTTGCTATGCACTCTGTAGTTGCTTCTACGTGGGCAGTAACGAAGTTTTTTATATTTGTTATTTGAAGTACATCTTTCAGATGTCTCCTGCAGAGTATCTAACTTGTTTGTTCTGGTTACCATATGAATGATCATATCACTATTGAGAAATGGTGACAAATCAAAGGAGGTTTTATCTGTTTGTTTCTTACTTCTGTGTTGACTTCAGCAAATATTTTCGGAGACAAATGTTATTGGCAGTTACTCTAACAAAAGAGGTATATATATATATATATATATATGACTGTATACATATGTATCTATGTATGTATGTATGTAAATATATGCAGGTAGGCATATGTATATATATATATATATATATATACGTACGTATGTATGCATATATATGTATATATACCGATGTATGCTCTTTACAATTAAAATTTGGGTTAGGGAGATAAGGTAACCGGAATTTTTCTAAATCTTCATTAGAAATTTCTCGTTATTTCTTTGTCTGAATTTGCAGATCTAACATTTTAAGAAAGTATAGAGCCTACTGAAATAGATATTATTACAAAAAATATGAATAATTTTTAAACGTTGTTCTTATATATATATATATATATATATAAGCATGTTTGATTTAACAATAAAGACAAATTTTGTCAATATAATTAATTTCATTTACATCCTTTCAAGTTTCTTGATAAGTGTCTTGGTTTTAGGTTGAACTTGGTTGATGAATTTTCGCAAAATTTTCCCGAGCGCTTTTGGATTTTTCATAGACCATCATCAGGGTTGTTTACATCAGTAAAGAGTGTTTTTAAAGAGTTTATTTTTAATGTGACGCGGAAATTCATTAAAATCCCTAAACGGGACTTTATTTTCGCACGTGTGAAGACGGGGCAGGTTGGCACTTGATCCCCTACAGAAATAAGTCCTGTTCAGAGTTCTTTTCTCAGGCAGATAAGAACTGGCATATTACGTGAGGGAATAATTTAGGGCCAGACTGGCCACCGCTGGCAAAGGGGTCCAAAATTTCACACTATCACACACCCACCAGGCCGCTAAACTTCCTCCCCTTCCGATAATAGAAGAATACGGGCCTATAGGTCTGAGTTGTAATAATATTAATATTGCTATAGTGGTAGTCGGTAACTCCGGTTTTCCGTGTGATACTTTAGGAATTAATAGGACAGTTTTAAGCAAGATAATGTAAGGCGAATAGAAGCTGAAAGGAAAGCATGGAATAATAACATAGACCACATGGTATAATGAAAATACATAGGTTCTTTACTACGGTTATATACATATATATGTTCAAAGTGTCAAAAATATATAATAGGATAGTCCATGAATATAAATGTCTTTTCTTGGCTTTTATCCTTTTTCAAATTGAGAGAGAGTGGTAAACAAAATTTGGGTGTAAAGGGAAAAATGTCCCAAAGTTACTTATCTTATTTTTTTGACGGGGTTCCACTGGAGAATTTCTCTTCTTTCACGGGCTAATAGACTTTGTACTGTTTTTAGTGCTGGCTTGAGAGATTCAGGTCTCTCATGTCTCAGTCTTTTTGTCTTTAGCCCGGAGCAAAATGGCTATCGTCCGTCTGCCACGAGACTTGTCCAAAAACTTCCTTTTTTTGTATTTTTTTTCCGTTGAGGGGAAGGGAACCCCACTTCCGTTTGGGGTCCCCCCACCAATCATTTGGCTTCATTTTCTCTTTCCCCTTCCGATGTCTGGCGACCCAAGGTCACTTAGGTGCAAACATCTGTGTGACCCACAATCATTTCTAACGGTCACTTTTTGACTGCTAGATAATTTTAGTTCAACGGGGAGAGAGTATCATTCCCACCTCCTCGTCTCCGTGAGCCATCACGTGACATTAAGAACGGAAAGATTCAAAAGCCATTGAGACAATTTTGGTAAATTCATCCACCAATTTCAACCTTAAACCAAGACACTTATCAGGTAACTTGAAAGGATCTTTAACCTAAGGGTAATGCAAAAGGTAGAATTGATTACCTTCACGTTATACTAACGAAATAAGAAATGAAAATGATAATGAAAATATCAAGTTTTAGAGTTTCTAAACTTTATTTCCAGCTTGAGATGAAATGATCGGTCTTCAAGCTGAAAGGAAACAGAACAAAGTGCTGGCAAGGATTACAGGAAACAGCTAGAGACGAGTGAAGAGTCTTTGAACTGCAGCAGAAATGAATGTTGACAAGGTTCGCCGAATCCGCTTAAGATGAGTAAAAGATTTTCAAGTTGTAATATGCCGTAATGAATGCTGACAAAACTTACTGGAACGACTGAAGATGAATGAAGAATCTTCAAGCTATGATATGCCTAAGTGAATACTGGCAAAGCTTACTGAGTCAACTGAAGATGAGTGAAGAAGCTCCTGGCCGTAATATGCCGAAATGAAATGCTGATAAAACATACTGAATCAACTGAAGATGAGTGAAGAGTCTTCAGACTGTGAGGAGTAGAACGAACTCTGGCAGGATTTACAGGAACTGCTATTGATGAGTGAAGCGTCTTCATCCTGGGAAGCAGAACGAATACGATGGACAAGTCGATGGAATTTGGGACAGAAGGCGACTCGTGGTCCAGATATTCTGAGACCGATGGAGAGAGATAAACGATTCTCCCCAAGAATACTGGATCATGGTTCTGGTTTTTGCTCTCTCCCAAGCCGAATAAGGGAAAAACAGATTCACAAAGGTTGACTAAATTGAATTGTTCCCATGCAGGAACAAGTCTACATGTTTGGCGAGAAAAGAAGAAGAAGGCGTTTTTGCCTCGGCTTTTGTTTAGTTTTCAAACTCTTGCATCGGACAAAGCATTTTTTGAATCCAAAATCACAGGGTGATTTAACGGTGAACCGAACGCACAACGGAAAATAGATCCTTCTGCTTGATTTAGTGGTGAACAAAACGCACAACTGAATATAGTTCTTTCCGCTACAGATCTTAATAGAATTATATTGACAAAATAAATTTTTATAATTCAGTCACACAACTTAAATGAAAGACTGTTGCCCAACGACGCGCACGCACACACACACACACACACACATTCATACATACATATATATATGTATGTATATATATATATATATATATATATATATATATATATATATATACAGAGAGATTTTAATTATCTCCCTTGAGTTTCGTTTTATATATAGAAATCATTTTTCAATCGTGAACGACGGTTGTTTTAATTTGATTCATTTTGAACTCATATTGTTTATTTTTTTTAAATTTCCATTTTGTTTCAATCTCTCTTTCTCTTAAAACTTCTCCTTACTATAATGAAAATAGATATGATGAAAACAAATAAGTAAGTATCACGTTCGTTTTATTTCTTTGTTTACAAATAATTGATTCTTAAATTTTTGCTGAAAGAATTCGATGAAATATTTTTTTTAAACCTGCAAAAATATTGAATCTAAAAAAAGATAGAAGTTGGCGAATCCTTAATACAACAAAAGTAATTATTCTTAAAAACTAACAATTTTTTTATTGACTATGAATGTCTTATTGTTTGAAATCGCCACAAATTTGTTGAAGAAATGTTTTCTATGAAAGACAACTAAAACAAAACTCAATTTTTACTTTCAAATCGATTAGGCCGTTTTGATGATTTTAATTATTCGGAAAAGCAGATTTGTTTACTTTTTAATACATAAGAATTTGATCAAATGTTCAAATCTATCTAATCAATTATAATTACTATGTTTTCTTAGGTATATAATTGAGGTATTTCTATCTATCTATCTATCTATCTATCTATCTATCTATCTATCTATCTATCATAAAAAGACACTAAAACTTTGGTGTGTGCCCATTAAAGCCATTTCGGAAAATATTAATTCTTAGGAAATACAGATTTTAAAAAAATATTGATTCCAACGTAACTTGTGTGATCAACTTCTTCCCCAATTTTTTATAATTTCTTCAGTTCTTTCGGGATGATTTTCCACTTTACATGGCATTTTATTCCTCATTTTATTTATTGTCAAGAAATTATTCAATCAGGTTCTTTAATTAGACTTATCTTAATTATATTAATTAATACCAAAACGTTTTTTATTTATTCATTTATTTTTGCTAAGTCAAAAACAATGAAATTTTAATGTTTAACTAATTAGTCACTTATTCATGAAAAATAAAATGTATGCATAAAAATCTTATATGCATACTAGCTGTATCTGTGGAAATTTCACGAAATATATGCATTTTGCATAATAAATGCCATTGAAAAGATGCTGAGATCAATCATTGTGAGGATCTCTACTTTTAAAATCATACAAAACAGCTTCCCGTTTTTTAAGATCATACAAAACAGGACTCTCACTTCTAAAATCATTGAAAATCAATATTTCTTTTTAATGTTACAAATTGCAGGAGTAGAGTTAGATGTTCTCTATGCTAAAAAAATCAGTTGTGAAAAAATAAATAAATAAATAAATAAATAAACAAAAAGATTACGGACCCATCAAGTTCAAACGTACAAAAAGTTTCTATGATTCAAAAGTAAATTTCTAGAGAATATTTACGGCTTATATTCATTGAAAATATCGAAAATTATTTGATAATTTTATTTTCCAATGAGAACGGCAAACTAATGAAAACCGAATCTCGACTTAAAAACTGATAAAGAAACACAGATATTTTGACTTTTTGGAAAAGTAATATTTTTAAAAATTTGCAAAATAATTAGATAAAAATAAATAACACACATACAAAAAAAATCCTACTGATTTCAATCGAACAGTAGCTTGGTCTAGTTCTCCAGAATTTTTCAGGATGATTTCTCAGTTTATATAACATTGTCATTTGTTATTTTATTTCTTATTAGGATCCTATTCATTAGTGTTTTTTTAAACTAGTCTTATCTTAATTATAGAACCTAAGATTAAAGACAAAACTATTAAATTTGATTGTTCAACTTATTTATGAAAAATAAAATATATGCATGAAAATCTTATATTTATCTAGCTGTGACTGAAATTTATTCATTTTTTCTCCTACACGAATTTAATAACATTTTGAGATGAATAATTTTTGAATTTTGTGACTTAAAATTTGATGAATCTCTAAACTCACATGTACCTAACGGAAAAATAAAAATATAACTTTATAATTGATACAAAAAAATATAAATAAATAAATAAAATGAATGAAAAAATTAAAGATTTAATCTATCGAAATTTCTGAGATGAAGCTTGATAATTATTATTTCTTAGAATATTCAGACTATTGACCTCATCTTTATTGTTAAAATCACAACATGAAGAAGACATATTGGCCGAAACGTTGTAATTATAATTATAAAGATGAGTTCAATTGTCCAAATATTTTAAGTAAAAATAATTGAAGATTTGATTTTGGGAAGTAAGGGGCTCAGTTTTGTAGTTTTGTAAGTAAATGTATTTATCTTATTTTTGTGAAAAGTTTAGATAAATGGTTAGAGTTACATTTGTCAGTTTTCTAAAAGATCAAATCTGATCTCAGCACTATTCAGTATTATTGTATAATGATAGTTTGCTTGGGTTTTATGGCATATCAACCATTGTAGGTTATTTAATGCTAAATCCTCTTTATACATATAAATATTAAATGTATAAGATTTGGTTTGGTTGGCTTTTATGGCATATCAACCATTGTAGGTTACTTAATGCCAAATTCTCTTTATACATACATATTAAATATATAAGGTTTGGTTTGGCTTGATGGCATATCGACTATTGTAGGTTATTTAATGCCAAGTCCTTTTTATACATATATTAAATATGATTTCTAAACACATTTTGAAGATTACATTTTAAACAAGACTTACTGTTAATTTGTTTTAATTAAATTCAAACAATTTAGTTTAGCATAATAACAGTCTTTTGTTTACACACAGTCATTGGTGGTGTTTACACACAGTTAGTCATTGGTTTAATACAGTTTTTTGTTTACACACTGTTAAATATAAAAACAGTTCTATTTCAAACAATTCAGTTTAGCTTAAGTACACTGTTTTTGTTTACCTGCAGTTAAATGATCAAACAATTCTAATTCAGATATCACCAAAGTTAAATGTTTCTTGTATTGCTATGTATGTCTAACAATTCAATTAAACATCAGTCATTTGTTTACACATTGGGGGGAGTTTACTCATTTTACCCCCTCTGCAGAGATGCAGTCTGTGTATCCTGCAGCCCCAGCTGACTGGGCCATATTGTATAATGAGCTTAGTTGGTTGGTTGATTTTACGGCATATCAACCCTTTTTGGGTCATTTAATGCTAAATTAAGTCATTTTGATAAAAGTTTCAAACAATTCAGTTTAGTATAAGTATAATTTTTTGGTTTCACCTAGTCAAATGTCAAAACAATTCTATTTAGCATAAGTTAAAAACTGTTCTATTTCAAACAATTCAATTTTCCATAAGAAGACAGTTTAAACACACAGTTAAATGTAAAAACAGTTAATTTCAAACAATTCAGTTTAGCCTGATGACACTCTAGTTCTATTTGACCCATAGATAAGACCCTATCAGGTACTACCACTCTGGGTCAGAGTTAACCTGGGAACAATGGCAATAAAGGGGTACTCCACATTTCCCAAAGCTCCAGTATTACTAAAGTCTCACGATCAGATTGTTTAGTGTCATATCCAGGACACTCACTGAGGGAGTCTTTCCTCTCTGCAGAGATGCAGTCAGTGTATTCTGCGGCCCCAGCTGACTGGACCATGTATAATGAGGTGGTTTTCATAATTGCTATCTTTATGAAGCATAGTAGCATAGTGTTATATTTTGACCTTCGACCCAGCCCCAAAATACTATTCCAAGGTGATACACCGGAAGGAAGTGACACATTCCAATGGCCAGTAAACGAAAGAGATCGCGTGGGCTTATTAAGGCTTATGATATGGGACAAGGTGAAGGTCCCATTGTGCCACTACAGTGATGCACCGGAAGAGAGTAACCTCTGAACTGCATGACAGTTATTTCCGCTTGATGACAATTAAACATTTGATTTCAAAGATCCAGTGGGCGATCGTGTGGGCATTGAATTATTATATAATTGAGTTGAGTTGGGTGCCAAAGCAGTTGCCAGTAGAATTCCTGACAGCTAGAGACCAGATGTGGTAGGGAAGGCCACACCCGACCGAGGGGGCCCTCGGAAACCCCCGATGGAGTTTGGGGTCCAGAGAAGATGCTGATAAGATGCCATAAAGAAAGCCAGCATCCAGCAGAGTGAGCCCTAGGCCTGCGGTTGAACATCAAGAGAACAAGAAAGACACAACGTGACGGTCATAAGTAGTGGAGGTCAAAATATGAAGTTTATGTTTGGTCTCCAACACCCTCTCACATGCAAACCTTGAACAACCCTTTCGAACCCTTGCAATAAAGAGAGGTGAATATTTTTGTAAAGAAGTCCTTCCTGTGTCTTTTATTACTGTGTCTGTTATCATTGTGTCGGTATTTATCCAGCATATATGTGTATATTTCTGCATGAACCAGAAGATGACTATGCAACAATAGTATTTTTGGAAATTATTTAATATTAGCTGGGAGCTAATTAGTCTTACTTATTTTAAAGATAAAAGTCTTATATAAAAATTATTTGAAAAAATATTTAAAACCATAAATAGTTTTTGTTTGAACTTTTGACATTTCTAAATAACCTTGCTCTCATGTAAAAGATTTCATTAAAATTTTAGTTCTTGGTATGTTCATATCACTAAAAATTTAAATACATATTAAATTAAAAAAAGAAAACTTTCTCTATTTGATCCATTTTAATGAAAAATTCTGCTATTATGAAATGTCGAGAAATACCAATATCTACCGCTAATCAATTTTCATGCAATAATCAATTAATTGTAAATTTCAATGAAAAGAAAGGAAATGCAAATATCCAATTCTAATTAACTTTCCAGCAATAATGTGTTAATTCTGAATTTTATTGGAAATGTTATTATATAATGTCAAAAGAAATTCCTGCTAAAATTAACCTCTGAGAAATATCTTAATTATCTGGAAAATACTGAAGTTTTCTTGTATTGCACACTTTAAAATTATAAGATAAATTCAAAATTATGAGATAAATACCATATTGATTTTTTAGAAAAATGTGTAGATTTTATTTGCTTACTTGAGAATTATGTAAAAAATATATTTTATAACTTTTTATCCTGAAAGCTAAAAAGAATTATTCTTTTGAAATTTGATGAGAATGTTTGATTTATTCATTTAGTTTTTATATCTTTTTTATACCATATTGTTATAAAGTAATTCCAGATAATTTTGTTCATTATAAATATCAAAAAATTCAAAAATGAAAATTAATTTTTCTTTTCTTTCATTCAGTATGTTTTTAAAGATCATAAAAGAGATGAAACAAACAGATTTGTTTTTTTAAATAAATGTTTGAATAAAAACAATTTTTATCTGTAATAATATGTTCTTTGGTTTCTATGAATATTAGCTTAAAGTAAAACTTCTTGTTTTGAATACAGAGAAGAACAGACAACAGTGCTGATGTACAAAAATACAATACACTTCTTCTCTTTTTCTTTTATTACCTGAAATATATGAAATGGTTGGTTGGTTGGTTGTATGGCATATCAATCTTTTTAGGTTATTTAATGCCAAATCCATTTTCATACAAATACTCAGTTCTATTTAAAAAAAATTCAGTTTAGCATGAGTACACAGTTTGTCAAAAACATTTATTTCAAGCTATTCAGTTTAGTCAAACAATTCTAATTCAAATAATTCAGTTTAGTATACGTATAGAGTTTTTCCACACACAGTTGAATGTCAAAACAGTTCTATTTCAAACAATTCAGTTTAGCATAAGTACATTTTCAATGTTAAAAACAGTTCTACTTCAAGCAGTTCAGTTTAGTATAAGTACACATTTTAATTGTCAAAAGTATTTCTATTTCAAGTTATTCTATTTAGTCAAACAGTTTTAATTCCAACAATTCAGTTCAGTATAACTATAGATTTTGTTTACACACTGTTAAATGTCAAAACAGTTCTATATTAAACTATTCAGTTTAGCGTAAGTACAGTTACAATGTCAAAAATAGTTCCATTTCAAACAATTTAGTTCAGCATTAGTACACAGTTTAATTGTAAGTACACAGTTTAATTGTCAAAAACATTTCTATTTCAAGCTATTCTGTTTAGTCAAACAGTTCTAATTCAAACAATTTAATTTAGCATAATGAAATGGTGGTGTGAAGAAGAGAGTTAAAGATTACTGAGATGTACACATAGGGCAAAATATGAATCTTCAATGAACTGCTTCTTCTTTGTTCTGCTTTCTGGAGACTGGTAAGGAGCCACCTCAAGGTATTGAATTATTTTAGTTTCTCCTCACTTCTCTACTTCTGTGAGTCTGATACAGTTCAGGCTTTTCTCAGACTCTCAACCCTGGGCAGTATGGTACAAGGTCAGTGCTCAGAGTGGTGTAATGTCAAGTAGCTCTTCTGCTAGTCTTCTCCTTTGTTCTGTCTTGTTGAAATCTTCCCTGGTTTATATAATTTCCCGGGCACCCAAACAGTCCTTTTGGTCACACCTCCCACCCTATGCATTGTGCATGGACATGCCTTCTGTCTAGCATGACACTCATGCAACATACACAGCACTTCTGCTGAGGAAGCAGTGTCCTGTCTACTTTAGGAAACCGGTTTACATTCTGTTATGCCACTAGCACAACTTATATGGCATGTCAAAGGGACCATTCTAGTCAATATCCAATGCTTGTATTTAAATTGCATTTAATTTTATTTGTTGAAAGTTAATATGATTTTTTAAAATTTACAGCTAAATAAGAATATGATATATTGCAGTTCTTTAAACACAAACTGAATAAACATAAGTTTTTAATTGCAAATAACACACGAGTTTATTTTTTAAAATAATTATTCTTCTTTATTCACAGATATCAAATATAAGGTCAACCAAGATTTTTCAAATTTGAAAAGTCACATGCACTTATCTGCTGAAGAAAAAACATTCTTGGAAATGTGTTGATCTCTATGCTAACAGAGTTCATATTAGATATACACATTCAATAATACAAAGGAAAAATCTGTGTGTCAAAATTTTAACACATGTCAGAAGACTCTGTCAACTGTTAGTAAGTGTTACAAACATCAGTTTCAAGGAATTTAGAATTGAAGAGACATGCAAACACATACTGAAGAGAGGTCATATCCATGTAAAGTATGTGGATCAGCATTCTCAGAAAGTACTGATCTAAAAGTACACATGCAAACACATGCTGGAGAAAAAAAAATTTTATGCACAGTTTGTGGGTCAGCATTTTTCAATAAATCTAGTTTGAAAAGACACATGCGTGTACACACTGGTGAGAAACCATACACCTGTAATTTGTGTGGATCAGCATTTTCTCAGAGTTCTAAATTGACAAAACATATGCGAACACACACAGGAGAGAAGCCATTTCCTTGTCAAGTATGTGGGTCAGCTTTTTCAGAGAGTTCTACTTTAAAAAAACACATACAAATACATACTGGTGAAAAACCTTTTTCTTGTCAAGTATGTGGATCAGCATTTTCAAATAGCTCTGATTTGAAAAAACATATGCGAATACATACTGGAGAGAGACCATTTTCTTGTCAAGTATGCAAATCAGCATTTTCAGAGAGCTCCAATTTAAAAAGACACATGCGAACACACACAGGTGAGAAACCATTTTCTTGTGAAGTGTGTGGATCAGCATTTTCAGAGAGTTACAACTTAAAAAAACACATACGAACTCATACAGGAGAGAAACCATATTGTTGTACAGAATGTGGTTCAGCATTTTCAGAGAGTTTTACTTTAAAAAAACACATGCGAATACATACAGGAGAGAAACCATTTTCTTGTCAAGTATGTGGATCAACTTTTTCAGTGAGCTCTCATTTAAAAAACCACATGCGAATACACACAGGAGAGAAACCATTTTCTTGTCAAGTATGTGGATCATCATTTTCAGTGAGTTCTAGCTTAAATAAACATATGCGAATACACACGGGAGAGAAACCATTTTCTTGTGAAGTATGTGGCTCAGCATTTACTGTGAGTTCTGATTTAAGGAAACACATGCGAATACATACAGGAGAGAAACCTTTTTCCTGTGAAGTGTGTGGATCAGCATTTTCCGAAAGTTCTAGTTTAAAAAAGCATGTACGAATACATACAGGAGAAAAGCCATTTTCTTGTCAGACGTGTGGATCAACATTGCTTACAAATTACAATTTAAAAATACATATGCGAATACACACAGGAGAAAAACCATTTTCTTGTGAAGTGTGTGGATCAGCATTTTCTCAGAGTTCTAATTTAAAAAAGCACTTGCGAACACATAGTAAAGAGAAACCGTTGTAAAGTGTAAACATCAACAATTTCCTCAGCTTCTGTTGGAAAATTCACATAGTGTTGTGGGAGTCTTACCCATCTTACCATAATGGACTCTTCTCACCGTTATTAGTACTAGACATTTCGCTGCCAGAGGGGAGATCACTATCAGTGTTATATGAACTGTATGAGACTTCTTACCTTTTCTATGTAACTCTATCTTTCTTGTGTAATATAATCTGTTATCTAATATCCGTGTTTGCGTTTTTATTAGTGACCCTTTCCGCGGCCACAACACATAGAAACAAACAGGAAACGAGTGTCTCTATATTTTCCAAATATATTATTTAAAACTTTGTATCAGTTCAAATTTAAAGACATTTGTGGACAAGTCTAAAAAAAAAGAAGTTATTGTATAGATTCTACACACAAGAGAAACTATTTCCTAAAAATGTTTGAATATTTTCTGAGTTTTATTTTTAAAATGTTATTTTTAAATGATTTGCATTTTCTGCTGTTCAGTCTATATCGATGTAGTAGTTACCTCACTTAATTCAATGGCCAGATATGTATAACACTGAGAACATCAATTTGGGAGCAAGCCAGTTCACATCAAACATGCATGAAAGATCATCCACAAGAGGTAAATTTATTCTTGAACACTCGCCTATAACTCACCTATACTTAAATAAACATGTAACAGCTTAGCTTTTTTTGTAAGCTCTTTTTCTCCAATAAGGAATAAAAAAAACTATCTTTTACATTTCTGAATATAATTTTTACCCTATTTGTTGATTCGCTTGTTGTTTTTTGCCATCCACCTGGCAATACAATATCCATTGATAAATGTAAATTCTTACTGGTTGTATTGAGTCCATTAGAGAACATCACTTATGAGTTTGTCCTTACTTCAACAATGTCTAGCATATCTTGCTTAACTTACTTGGATGGACTATGTGATCAGAAGTAAGTGGTAGTACAGCGCCTCTTTTTGTTGGGTGCTGCTTCCAGGACTTTTTCAAAACAGCATGCAGCATCCTATAATCAATAGATTAGACATAAAGTTTCAGAACACTCTCCATTTTCTTGTCTTTATCCTTCCTTCTTCTTAGGTGTAGTACTAAATGACAAAATTCTTTATTTAGATCATGATTGACCTACGTACTCATTTTCAAATCTGTGGTTACACATATTAAAGATATTCGTTATTCTAATGAAATCAAAGTGTATGTCTTATTACAATAACTGCAAGTCACAATATGATGCAATACTGTTTCAGTTGTAAAAAAGTTAATACTAGAGACCCAAAATTTATTTATAAGGATTAACTCTCTCATTTGGGCAGCTACTTGGCTTCTGTTAGTTCATAAGTTATTGCTTCAATTTCATGGTGGATAGAATATTTGAGTTCATCATATATTTGTAACTTACATGTTTTTCTCTGTAAATAAAGGAAATTACATGAGAACTCTTTCTAAAAAAGATGCAGATTTACATTAAACATTTTTGAAGTGTTTTTTTTAAATATTTCTTTAGTTATTAAAATAGTATTTTTATTTTCTCAATAATCACATAAGTTTTTCTTAAGAAGATCTGTTTGTATATTCTTAATAACTAAACAAATTCTTATAAGTTGGTTACTTTAAAAACTTTTTTAAAACTTAACACTTTAATCTAATGGGTGGAATCAGGAGAGATATATTTGTACATACTGAGTTAAATCCTTTTAAGAAATCGTTTTATGTTCATATATATGAGAAACAGTTTAACTTTTATAAGAAAGTAAGTAAAAAAAATGAAATAACCCCAAAATTCTTAAATGTCTTCTCATTTACATTTTGTCCATATGATAACAAAACTATTTTGATATAAACTTTTATTCAAATTCATATCTTAGTAAAAATATACATATAAAATAAATATATTGATTTAGAAGAAATATATTTTGCAATGCATTTCTTATAATAGTTACATATGCTATTATTCTCTTTACCTAAGCAATGGTGGGTATCCCTGCTAGTCAGATTATTAAATAGTACACAGAATGATGACAAATTTGTAAAGTTCATTTTCATACCCCTTCTACTTAAGGATGTGGCAAAGATTATCACTTAAATTTGGGTCCCAATAAAGTGGTAGCCAGTCTACGACTTTTTGAAATCGTTTTAGTCATTTTGTTGACCATTACATGCAAACCATGGGAAAGGGTCTTATGTTGCACAAAGATCATTTTCCTTTTCCAAGACTGGTTGCCATGCCAAGGCTAAATAACTCAGATTTCCTTACAATTTATCCATAGCTGGGGCAGGGAGAACATATGGTTTCATGCTTTTTTTTAAAGGCTTTAGCACTAAGGGAAATGCAAACAGTCCTGTCCAGGTTTTGAATTCGAGTTGCCAATTCCATTTCCTGTGCCAATAACCATAATACTAAGCACACATCTTTTTTATGATTACCCCATCTAAGATTAGAGACTTGTTCCTACCCTGAGTTGTGAGAGGGGGGGGATCGGTGCTAAAGTGCTGAACTGCAGCATTGAAGTGAATTTGAACTCCAGTTGTGCTATTATGTTCACTTTTGGACCAATGTCCTTAGGAAAGTATGAACCCCCTAATCCTCCTCACCATGGAACGAGTAGTATCACTTCTATTCTTTTACAAGAATGGCTTTAGTATTAAATAACCCACAAAGGTTGATATGCCATTAAACAAAGAGAAAAATCATACTCTATGGTTAAAAATTTTCACATATGTATTTACCAACCCCTTCACACAAGGTGAAATAAGGTGAATTTTAAGCAGGGTTTAACAAGTTTGAATTAGGAGTTTTCCTTCTCCTAGACCAGTTCCTATAAAGAGGCTTATGAACCCAGTCTGTCTTACCAATTTACCCTTTGTTAGAGGTAGAATAGTTGGATTCATAACTTTTGCAAGGGTATTAGCACTATGTGAAATGAAAATAGCCTCATTCTGGATTTGAACTTGGGTATCCATATCCATTTCATATGACAATATCTATTTCATACAGAGTGCCTCCATGAAAAATTCATATTAAAATTTGTATGTAAAAGAGTGTGTATATGTGTGTATTTATCTGTATGTAGATCTATGCCTTTTATTCAAAACTGCTGAAACTTAGACTAAAGAAAAATTAGTTACATGTTTTAATCTATTTTAATAATGAATCAAAATTTATTAGCAATTTCTCTTGTATTGATTCTTTCAGATTTTGTCCTTTATTTTTCAATCAATATTAATAAAAACTGTGAGAATTCTAAATAAAAGAAATTCATTGCAAGTCTAGGTTCATTTCAATAGTGAATTAAAATTCATTGAAAATGTGAATAATATTTGCTAACTCTTCCTTCTTTTTTATTTTTGTTCTTATTTGTGATCATTGTTCTTTTAATCAGACAATTATGCGGCTATTATTGAAAAGAAATTCTGCAGATAAAAAATGAAAAGAAAATCAAACTGAGTAAAATGTGTCTCAAAGTTGACTCTTTATATATATATATATATATTGTTTTTTTCTTGAAGGTATATATATATATATATATATATATACACACCTTCGAGAAAAAAACAAAATTCAGTCACATTAGGATTTTAAATTTATTTCCATCCTGCTAAGAGCATTGATATGAATCTAACTCAAAAATAAAAATTAACCGGAATTCTTCAGATCCAACATGGAGATAATCTGATTATCTCCATGTTGGATCTGAAGAAATCCTGTTAAATTTTTTTTGGAGTTCTTGATTCATATAAATGCTCTTAGCAGGATGGAAATAAATTTATATTATGTGTGAGCAAGCATAGAAATGACCAAGAATCATAATTTGCTTAACGTCGAAACTAAGCTAAATTTTCTTTGTCTACCAGATACAAAGCAAAGAATTTTTTTACATAAAAAGAGCTTTTTAGGAAAAGGGGGACTGAAGGAAGGTTTGAACAAAAAACAAAAAGAACGATTTTTAACTGCTCTCGCTATGACTATCAAGAAGGGCCCCACATCAGTAAGAAAGCACGCTAATGAATTGGAAGACCACGAGAAAGCTGAGGACAGCAATTAAACAAGATTTACTCTCAGACCGTAACCCCTTCATTACAATATATGGGGCGTTTTTTGAAACAAAACAAATGCAACTTTCCATCCAAAAATTGGTTCGCTTAAGACTGTTATTGAGGAGGAATGGAGTAAAAAGTCTGAAGAATTTATTTTGAAGGCATGCAAATCTTTTCGAAGGCATCTTGATACAAGAATTGAAAATAACAGGGGCCGTACTGAGTAAATTTACTGTTTTGTGTCTCTCTTCTTCTTTTTTTTTATTAGAATCAATTTTGTTTTATAATAGAGTTATTTATTATTATACTTAAGTGTTCATAATTTTGCTTCCGCATTATATATATATATATATATATATGTAGTACACAAAAATAATTATATATATATATATATATATGGTACACAAAAATAATATATATATATATATTGTACACTAAAATAATTATATATATATATATATATATATGGTACACAAAAATAATCATATATATATATATATATATATGGTACATAAAAATAATTATATATATATATATATATATATATATATATATATGGTACACAAAAATAATTATATATATATATAGTTCACAAAAATAAAAATGATACTGATATTTCACTTTATCAGATATACTTACCAAAATTACATGAAAATATTTAAGATTATCATAAATAAAATCTTATCTCACTTTATCAGATATTGATAATAATAATATCATTATGATATTATTGGAACGAAATTGAACGGCAAATAGAAAACTGGAATTGAATAAGTAAAGCCTGGCCAAAGCACTCGTGGTAATTAAAAATGACTAGAAAAAAAAAACTGAGGATTTGAAATGTTTTACGCAGGTGCAGAGCCAGAGGAAGCGACTGCCTCTTCTGCCAAAACCAGGCGGAAGAAAGGAGATGACTCGTGTTTTTGGAGAGTAAATGGCGGGATGTGATTTGGTTAAAATGGATAGTTGAACACCAGTCACGAAGATGTAAATTTACAAGCCCTAATTTGGGGGGTATGCTCCAAAGAGGTGGGAAGGGTGCTTAGGCGCTATCCAGTGGGCAAGCATATTAGAACCAGGAAAAAAATTCAAGGTCTGTGTCAGCTCATCTTTTTCTCGCCAAGATATGTTGCTTCTTTTTGTCTGGCTGATGCGGTCATATCAGTTTCCATACTCTCTTTCTCTCTCCCGGCGACTCTCTCCTACCTAGTAGTAAATAAACCTTTGGGTAGTTTCTTGCGTTCATCAACTATTACCACAGCAGGGTTACAACAGGGGTCTCACGATAAATAAAATATTATCTCACTTTGTTAGATATACTTACCAAAATTACATGAAAATATCTTAAATTACTATGAATAAAATGTATTTAAAAAAATCACTGGTTGTTTCATTTACAACCTTTAGACGACTTCAGAATCTCCTGCAAGATTTTCTGACAGTCTCCTTGTTTAAATTTGTATCCTTGCCGTCAGTTCATCCTTGATGTTGCTCAGAGTTTTGTTGGTCTCTTGTTCAACTGTGCACCACACTCATTTATCAAAGGCATCGCAATCTAGGAAGTTAAGTAGTCAGATTTTAGGTGTGATGTGGCTATAGAAATTTTCTCAGAGCTAAGATTAGGTTCTATTGCTTGTATAGCAAAGCAGAGAGTCCTTTTGTTAGATATTGGACCTTCAAACAGCTACCATCTCGAACAAGGGCAGCACTATTTCCTTGTTACGTGATTTAGGCCTCCGTGTTGAGTCTGTGGTCATATGGGATCACAAATAAAAGAACAACGTCACCATCACTAGTAACCACTACAAGAAACATATGGAGTGGGTATTTGGTTTTCACCACTTTTGATATGTCTTGTGGGGACAGAACAAACCAACAGTTGTTCTGTGAATTCACTATTTTATCCTGGTAGAAAATTTTCTCTTCCGCGAAAAATGAAAGCATGCTTGAGATTGTTCAAAAGCTTTGCTGCGTGGTCATTCCTCTTTTCTTTCATGACCTGTGATAAAAATTGGCTCTTTCTCATCTCGTATGAAAAATATCAAATGTCTTCATACACTACCTGCCTGATAAGAAACTCAGACATTCCCATATCCCTGGTTACGGACCTGATTGACTTTATGGGATCATTGTCAATCATCACATGGATCTTACCAAATTCGGGAATTCTTTTCTAATCCGTACGATTAGAGTGAAGTTTTCGAGCTGCAGTGCGTTCATAATCATCATTGGACTCCTCCATCTCTTTTCAGATCCTCTATACTGCTTTCAAATTAACAACTAAACATTGTAAAATCTTCTTATTGGAGCTTCTAGCATATATACTAAGTAGTAGTGCATGCTGCTTTCATCACAGATATTGCCCAACTGAATCTACTTTTCTGCACAGGGAACAAACCTTAAAACAAAGAGCAAGTATGAAATTAATTTAAAATGGTAACAGTTTACCCATATTACACTATATATATATATATATACTAAAATGAATAGGTCTGCAAATGAATTTGAATTCAGTATTTTAGGTTTTTATTTTATATATTCGTTCTCTACACATATTTCTGACATCAAGATTCTACTCAGGAGACTGGTAAAAGCTAGGGTCGTCTCTTCGTCTAGCCTTTACCATGAAGATTATATATAATCTTCGTACACATACCTCGGTGTAGTAGCTATTGAAAAGGGAGCCTTCGGGTCACCCTTGACGAAAGTCGCTAACTTTACTTTGACATATACATATATATATATATATATAATAAGAATAATTGGAAAGTGGATAGATTAATATTTCATTCTTTAATCAAGGAAGAACTTCTTCCTTGAATAAAGAACGAAATATTATTGCTAACTCGTTGTAAATGTTTGATTTATCCACTTTTCCACTTATTTCTATCATTTTGTTAGATTCACTAAAATCTACTATTTCTCCAAACTCACACACACACACACACACACACACATGTATGTATGTGTGTGTGTGTGTGTATAATTTAACATAAGTAAACTTTTAAGAATCTTTTATGAAAATTTAATGTTCTGCTAAATTAAAGATACCAAAATTTTATAATTTATTGTGGAATATCACACAATCAAATTTGATATTATTTTGTATGAAAGATGACGGTTTCAAAATGGCAAAGGAAAGAAGCAGAAGATACCCCGCACAAACAATTACGGATGCTGACTATGCCGATGACATACCACAACTGGCAAATACACCCACCCAAGCCAAAATCCTGCTACATAGCCTTGAATGAGCAGCTGCTAGCATAGGCTTCCATGTCAACGCAGAGAGGATGGAATACATGTGCTATAATCAAAGAGGCGCTAAATGGTAGCTCTCTGAAACTAGTGGACAAATTCACCTACCTAGGAAGCAGTGTCTCATCAAACGAGATAGACATCAGCATGCGACTTGCAAAGATATGGACAGCTATAAATAGACTATCGGTTATATAGAAGTCAGTCCTGACCGATAAAATAAAACACAGTTTTTTTCCAAACAGCGGTCATATCGATACTGCTATGTGGATGCACTATAGGGACGCTAACTAAACATATGGAGAAAAAGATTGATAGCAATTACACAAGAATGCAACGAACAATATTGAACAAGTCCTGGAGGTAGCATCCCACAAAGCAGCAGCTGTACGGCTACTTACCACCCATCACGGAGACTATCCAAGTTAAACAAGCCAGACATGCGGGACACTACTGGAGAAGTAAGGACGAACTCATAAGCGACATACTCCTGTGGACCCCTTCACACGGACAAGCAAAGGCAGGACGTCCACTTGGAACCTATATACAACAGCTCTGTGCCAATACAAGATATAGTCTTCAAGACTTCCCAGGAGCGATGAGCGATGGAGATGGGTGGCGAGAGATCCGTGCTGGTGGTACGGCATGATGATGATGATGATGATGATTTATTCTTTCAGAAAATTCTCATTGAAATTCTCTTAAAAAAATTATACGTGCGTAGCGGATAATTAAAGTACGCCATTTATATATGTAATTCTATTTTTGATTACAGAAGTGTTCGTATTTTACTTTTGACGATATGTCTTCACTGTTTAAATTAAATATCTTCCTTGACCTTGTGTCACATCGCGTCACTTACTGACCATAGTTTTCGGGTTGGGTAAATATTTAATTACCTCCCTTGAATTTTGGTCTTGAGAGATGAATTTTATGACGATCGGAAACGGCGATTGTTTTCATTTTGATTCAACACGAAAGTATATTTTAACATTTCTACTTTGTTTAATGTCGCTTTTTTCCTGTCGAAAATAGATAAGACGAAAGGAGACAAAGATAAGTAAGTATCACGTTTACTTCATTTCTTTGTTTACAAATCAAATAATAGTTTTGTAAGAGTACTTTTTTGTTATTAAGATTGCAAAGAAAATTATAAATCTGGAAGTAAGTGGATACGTAAGACCTTGAAGAAAAGAAAAGAAGAAAAATATGCCCCCCCATATGAACGAGATTTGTGCCGTCTAAAAATAGAATCAAAAAACTTTTTTTTTTCTTAATTAATTTTTTGAATTGTTTACCTCAAAGAACACGTTTATTCGGGTTATTTCTCAGATTTTATTTATCTATTTATTTATTTATTTATTTTTGGTTCTTGACGAGGAGAAGATCCTGTTTTCAATATATCATATATATTATATTTATATTGAATGTAAATAAAATGTCTCCGAACTGGTGATTCCTCCTGTGTCTGATTATTTTTGACATTTAGAATATCAGAATAGAAACGACTACTCTAGCTTGGTAGTAATAATTGAAAATCCCTTAACAACACACACAACAACTGCCGTATTCTCCAGGTAAATGAAATAGCACATTTCAATATGGATAAGTTATTCTTCTAGACCCATGTTTTGAATTTTGGAATTTTTAAACTTATCCTCAGATCTCTGTCCACTGAGGATGTCTACCCCGATTCTCTAAAATAAAGGTGTGTTCGATTGAATGTGACGTCACAACATGTAGATCCAGCGAAGCGGTTGATAATGAAGGATCTTTAGTGCTTTTAAAGTACTTTTTAAAAATACATTTAAAAAAAAGAAACCAGAGTTTGATTTTTACCTTAGGCATTTATTAATTATAGAATAGATAGCGAACAAACAATAAATCGATATAAAAAAGAACGTTTTTATTTTAATGATTATTCTGTTAAGTTACAATATTGACATAGAATATTTTTTTTCATTACGTTTAAGAAAAAGGAGTTAAACTATAGTTTGACTTTTACTTTAAAAAAACTTTATTCAATAATATCTTTAAAGGAAAATTGTTTAAAGTTTTACATTTGTTAATGTTATATACATTTTTTACAAGCGTGTGGTTGCAAGAAAAATAAGACTGACAAGAAGATGTACTTTATTTTGTTTATTGAATAAATAAAAAAAAATAAAGTACATGAAATATCTGGCCGGTCGGGGTGGGGGGTATTCGGCGACAAACGGTTGCTTTGATCTGGTCGGGCGGTCGCAATTCAACTGTGACCTCTGCTTGGCCTATTTATATGTTCCCGACTTCAAACACCGGCTCCAGAAAATACTACTTGGGGGAAAAAAAATGATTGGTTGAAAAATGGACCTTTTTCTCATAACTGAGAATTTTCTGGGGATTTTGGATAGACTATGTGCGGAGCCTATGCGCAGAAGCCATGATTTGTCAGTTTGACACTGGCCGTTGTTAGGTCAACATCTGGTAGCTGTTATTTTCTTTTGTAGTGTCAATGTCTGTCGGTCTATGTTGTGTGTTTTAGTAGTTAAGTGTATGAAGAGTTAAGTGGGTGAATCAGAAGAGATTTGATGTATTTTACGATAATATTAATGTATTGTTGAATTTAAAGATTGAAATTTGTTCTCATTATTTTGCTTGTGTATAAAAGTATCTAAAATTATTTTCTTTAAAATATAATTGACATAATTTTACTGTGCACGTTTTATTCTATTTTAATGTTTCTGAAAAATTTTGATATTGTCATATTTGTTGTGTTGAAAATATTATTGTTTACGAGATTAAGTATCAATACACTCAAATGTAGCCAGTCAGTTATTATGAATAGTAAACAAACAATAAATTAATTCTATAGATATCTATAGAAAAATGTTACACAAGTATATGGAAAATTTAGCTGAAGGTTTGAAGTTTTCTTTTTTACTTCACTTGTTATTAGAAATATTATCATCTTCATCAACAAAAAATTATTCAACAGAACATTGGAAGTACTACACACAATCATTCTTTCTACATTTTTTTCTGTATGATGACCCTTACCACGAAAGTCAACAAGAGAAAACATTATTATTAATCCACCAAAACATGTAAGGTTACGTGATGACTAATTTCTTTTGATTTAGTGAATGAAAAGAATAATGTTTTTTGTCAGTTTACCAAAACTACATAATTATAATGAGCAGTCTTTGTTGTATCATTAGGATGTAGCAAAAAAACTTAATTAATTCCCTGAAAATAGCTGTTTATTTCAATCATTTCTTTTGCACTATCTCTTCCAAATATTAAATTTTTGCAGCTTTTACATTTCATTTTCTTAAAAACTGCATCACAGCAATAACCTGCTAAGAATAGAATAACAGGAAGAATTTTTTTTCCATTGATTCACATCATCATCATCTGTAATATCTTTGTTGAATTTATAAATATCTAACTTTTGTTCCTCTGTCATTTCATCCCAATTAATTTCTTATAAATTCTTCAAATCAATATTTGGGTTATCAGTAGCTGGCTCAATTTTAAAACAGACAACATTCTGATTTTTTTTCACAATCAAACACCTGATGTTTAGAGATATTTCGGCCCCTTGATTTTCCATTTCAAATCTTTCTTAATTCTGTTTACACTTTTGGTAAATTCTGTTTTTTTCCATTTTTATTGTATTTTATGAGAAAATTGCAATAAAATATATTATCATTATTTTTAAAACAGAAAACAAAAACATAATTCAAGGTTCATGGCTCTTGTTTAAAGAATCCTTTATGGAATTGTACAAAGGATAAGTGATATTTGGCTTCATTAAACCAGGAATTCCATCTGGTTGCCACTGGTAATATCACTTGTTCCTTAGGCAAGAAACCTTCTAGCCATTTAAGGTATCGCTTTTTTCAACTAGCTTTTTTTTTTTTAAAAAAAAGGCTGATTTGATAAAAGTAATGAGCTGGGTAACATTATCAAATGTTGGCCAGTGTGAAAATACTTCACCAACAAGGCTTAAAATATGGGCTAAGCACAACACATGGTGACTGTTAATAAAGATATTTGTCAACACTTCCCTATGAACTTTTTTACAATAAGCTGCAAAATCTATTACACGGGCAATATCCTCAAATTACAGTTCAGGATGTATGCCTGACTGAAGCTTTGATGACTGCATTCTCTTAAAGTTACAACATCAATGAGAAATGACTCTCCACAAATGTATGTAATCACATTGAAAATATTCTGGTCAATGATAATCAGTTGTTTTGTCTGTTATGATGCTAATAGAGTGATTAGTAAACTTGGCTTTCAGAGCAGCAAAATGAAGAGCAAACAATTTTGGCTGATGAAGTTGCCTAACATAATTGACACTTGGAATAGCACCACCTTCTTTACTATGTTTTAATAGAAATGGCCTCGTTTTATCAATTTTGTGTGGGGGAATGTCAAAGTACATATTTTAAAAAAAATCAAGAACAAAATCATACACTTCAACAAAGTTGTAATTATCTTCTGTTTCAGTTGAGTTGACTTTTTTTAAAGACTTTTTTGTCAAATGAATTTTTGATTTAATGTAACCTTTGTGTCAATACTAAAAAATGTTGATACTATGAAGACAGAATTTGCAAAATAATATATTTTCTTCTGCATAAAAGTCACCAGGAAATTGCTCTACTCTGGCTTTAGCACAAATTTTAGATTCTGGGGTAAATTTTTTATTAGAGGAGCAGGACCAACTTTTGAGGTTGAGGGTGATTTACTATATTGATTTTATTCAGCTGTCTTGGCAATTTGATGCTTATTCATTAAAATGGTTTTGAAAAATAGATAATATATGAAAAAATAATCATTGATAGTTGATGTTACTTGTATGTAAGGATTTTTTGTTCAATTCAAATTTGTTTTAAAATAGCGAAGATGGTGCAATTATGAATCCTGGTGAATCCTCATGTAATAGTAGAGTAGACAAGCTAGTTATTTCATAAAATGGCATTTGGGAAAATTTTTTTCTTATTTCTAAATTGTATGGTCATGCGATAGCATTTACTCTCTTTTGTCATATTCATAAAAGGTTACAAGTTGTTTATTATCTTTTACTTGTAAATTTTGTAGAAATCAAATGAAATGAATTTGTTAAAATTTGTTTGATCTTTGTATCTCCCTCTTCCAACACTGTTGTTTATCCTCCCTTTTCCACTTTATCAATGGTGCAAGGACCAACTTTCATCTGCTACATAACAGTTTTTTGAAAAATATAGGCTAGTCAAACATTTTCTCAGAAATCTACAATCCACTTTTCTTTTCTCATGTAGAAACTTTTGCACTTAGTTCTTTTTCAGATTTTAAAAGGAAAAGTAACCCCTATTTCTATAATCAAATTTTAAGGAAATAAGTAGGTTATTTATGATGTATTTATTAAAACATTTAACAACAACAAAATCAGAGAGACAAGTTTTGAAAGAATTAAAACAAAAACAATTGAAAACAAATCAATTAATTTCTTATTTATTATTAAAAGTTTCATTAAAAATCCCAGATTCTGTTTCAGATTAAAAATTCTGCAATTCCATCCGCAATTCTATAATTGCAGAAAATTGGTACCCCTAGATATCATATTGTCCTCTTTTAAGTTACTGGTGCTGGCCAAACCTTTCTTCAAGGTGATTTGTTTGAATTTGGCTAAGTAATACATATGTCATCCTTAATTCTATGCCATACTTAGTCAGTTTTAGATTAGCATGTGTAGTATAATGCAAAGCTATGAAAGTTTACTTTGTTAGCTTTCCATTACTTCCAGGAATGTTGATCCAAGATACTAACCCATTACTGAATACATTGAGAAATATAATTTTCTTCCTTTACCTTCAGTGGATTTGAATATTTATTACAAAGCTAATGATTTCTATATGGTGTTTTTACATTTATTATTGTCCACAAAGTATAAAATATGTTCATGTATTCTACAAAGTTAGGCAAATATTTCTGTTTCCTTAAGGTTAGTTATCCCTGAATATAGTGTAATGATTAAAGATTTGCTGAGATAAAGTAACATTTTGTCTTTTAAGATTTTTGGTAGAAATATTCTTTGAGGTGAATTTATAGCAATATTTAGAAATAGAGTGGGATTCCAAGGCACGAAGTTACTGTTAAAAACAAAATAGGGCACTTTGGATATTATCCATTTCAAGAAAAAATATGGAAATATTTCTTTTTGTAAATAAAGCAATTTTTGGATATTTACATTTGAAATTTTTATTCGAAATTACCAATAACAATTTCCTTTAAGTAATTGTCAAAAATATCAAAAATGAATAAAAAATTAATTTTTTCAGCTTTTGAATTCTCCGCTTACACAAAAAGTTTATTTTGAAAAAAGTGACTAAATGAAAAAGTTGACAATTTTAAATGTATTTCTAATTTAATTCTAATTCAATTTCTTATGGGTCTTATGATTTTCTTGGTTATTTTTAAATATTAAAAACCAGTATGTATATAATAAGATTTTTTAAAAATGTAGATGTGCTGAAACATTTATTTTCAATCAATAGAGATTAAAATATATATATATATATATATATAATCAAGGTTTTTATTGGTGGAGGCCACCCCATTACTTTACTATGTTAATGTGTCCAGAATTATAGTCCTGAAAGTCTAAAAAGTGCTAGAAGCTAAGGAAGGGGTGTAACATATCTTTTAGGGGACAGTGGACATCAATCTAATTTCAATTGCAAATACACAAGTTCCTTTTTTTTAAAATCATAATTCTTCTTTATTCAAAGATATCAAATATAAGGTCAACCAATATTTTCCATAATTAAAAAATGGCTTGCACATGTTTGCTGAAGAGAAAAGATTTTCTTGGGGAAATCCTTTGAGCTAACATGTTGGAATATAGTGCTGAATTTGTGTGTGTTGTATACCTACAACCATATACCAATATATGCGGAACATAATCAACACAATGACAACTTCACCAAATGAACGAACACACTTCTTTATAAAAATATTATCTCTCACACTTTATTCTTGAAAGGATGATGTTTGTTGGGTGTGAGAGATGAGTTGGAGATGGGGACAGATGGCTATATTGACCCAAATTTTTTCTGACCATAGCAGCACTTCTTCCGCATCCTGACTGGACTGCTCAACCGTGGGTTACTGAGGGCCGCAAGCCCTCAGTCTGCAAGCTGATTCTCATGCTGGCATCCTATCTCCAACTGACTTAAACTGCCCTGGGCACCTGGTTATATCATTGTGTCATGCCCACTTACTTTCGCTGTTCTTCCGCTTATTTACACAGGTGCATCTCTTGATTGACGGCTCAGTCGAGGGTCAATATATAACATGAGTTCAAACACCAGTCACATAATTATGTTCTCTTTAGGAATAATAACCTTGGGAAATGTATTAACCTCTTTATCCTTCCTGCTATGGGTTGAATACTACCACTATTGTTCTACTACAGTCAAGTCAGCTTAGACTGCAGATGGGTAAGACTTCCCTAATGAGTGTCCTAGGTATGACATTAAACAATCTGATGGTGAGGATCTATTCTTGGAGCTTTGGAGAATGCAGAATACTCCTTCATTGCTATTGCTCCCAGGTCCACTCTAGCCTGGGGTGTCCTATCTATGGGTCAAATAGAACTGTTTCACATTTGAACTGTGTGCAAACAAAAGACTTATGCTAAATCGAATTGTTTAAACTAGAACTGTTTGATCCTTTAACTGTGTTTAAACAAATGATTGATGTTTGATTGAATTGTTCATTGTACATAACAATTCTTGGAACCATTTAACTGTGTGGAAATGAATGAGTTACGAGGTGCTTTCAATAAGTTTCCAGACTTTTTTCTTATGGACACTTTTATTGACAGTACACACATGAAACCCTAGTCCCTTTCAAAGTAATCCTCTCCAGCTGCAATGCACTTGTTGTACCATCCCAACAACTTCTGAAAGGCCCCGTGGAAGTCCACTTGTGTAAGCGTGTCAATGACCTTCATCACAGCTTCTTTCATCTCCTCAGTTATCTCATAACGACAGCCTCTAAGGTTTTCCTTAAGCTTAGGGAATAACCAAAAGACACAAGGAGTAAGATCTGGACTATAGGTTAAGGTGAGGAACTGTCTTGATAC
Organism: Sepioteuthis lessoniana; assembly: GCA_963585895.1. Lineage (NCBI taxonomy): Eukaryota > Metazoa > Mollusca > Cephalopoda > Myopsida > Loliginidae > Sepioteuthis > Sepioteuthis lessoniana. The sequence goes on along the minus strand of OY757908.1, from coordinate 47,816,437 downwards.
CCATCTTGGTCAAATAGTCTGTGACAAGGATGGATTTGTACAATTGTGCATTGTCCTGGTGGAAATGCCACTGACCCGGTTTGAAGAGTGCTGGCCTCTTCTGACAGAATCTCTTCCTGAACTCCCTTAAAACCTCAACATAGTATTCCTTGTTGACTGTCTGTCCAGTGGGAACCCACTGCATGGAGATCATGCCAGTGCTGTCAAAAAAGGGATCATCAAAAGTTTGCAGGTGGGATTGCTCTGTCTGGCCTTCTTGGGTCTGGGAGAGCCAGCATGCTTCCACTGGGAACTCTGTCTCTTGGTCTTTGGGTCATAGCAGTAGATCCAGCTTTCATCACAGGCCACCAGAACATCAAGAACTGCGGGATCTGAATTGATCAGCTCGACCATCTACCTGCTGTCATGACAACGTCTTTCTTTCTGATCTTCTCTGAGCACCCTTGGGACAAACTTCACGCAAATCTTCCGCATCTTCACTTCCTTGTGAATAATTGTTTGTACAGTTCCCACACTGACATCAAACTGTGCACTTATTATCTCTATAGACACACGACGGTCTTATCCATGAAATTCTTTATTTGGCCAATCAACTCTGGTGTTGTGACTTCCTTAATCCTCCTACCCCTCTGATCATCCCTCACAGACTCCCTGCCTTCTTTGAATCTCTTATGCCACTCAAAAACTAATGCTCGATTCATGCAAGAAGGTCAAAAAGTAGTATGAAGTATTTCATACGTTTCTGTGGCATTTTTTTCCAAGTTTAAAACACAATTTTATTGCATATCATTCTTCTTAAGTGTCCTCATGTCCAGATTGCATTTTTGAAATTCAGCTGTGACAATCAGGCTTTAGTAGGGTGTATTCAAATTCCTGTTGTAGCTGTTCATTTGAACTTGAAATCATAAGAATTGGTCAGTCATCTCATAAGATATATAGCAATAACATACTGAATTTTCAAGTGTCTACGCCAATTTTAAATGCCTGTACAAAAATGTCTGGAAACTTATTGAAGGCACCTCGTATGTTGAATAGGATAATTAGAGTTAAGTAGCAATACTTGTATCCACTTCATTGAGTGCAAACAAAGGTTTAACATTGAATAGAATTATAATTGTTTGATTGTGATGATTGAAGCCATTTAACTGTGTAGAAACAATAGCAATACTTGTGTGCAAACAAATTAGTTGTAACTCAGTTAAAAATGAAATTACTAACCAACTAAGCTCTTACATATCATGCATATCTATCTAAGTGGGTACAAACAAATGAGTAATGTTCAATTGTTACTGATATATCGCAATATTTGAAACCATTTAACTGTGTGTAAAAAAAATGAGCTCAGACTCATATAGAAATTTTGTCAACAGAATATTTCTACAAATCATATATATCATATATTTATAAAGAGGATTTGGCATTAAATAGCCTACAATGATTGATATGCCATAAAACCTAACTAAACCAAATCTTATATATTTAATATATATGTAGAAAGAGGATTTGGCATTAAATAACTTACAATGGTTGATATAATATAAAATCCAAACAAACCAAATCATATATATTTGATATATATGTATAAAGAAGATTTGGCATTAAATAACTTACAGAGGTTGATATACCATAAAACCCAACCAAACCAAATATTATATATTTAATATCTTAATTCTAACAGAGTTCCCATTTAAATATTCTCATGAGATTTTTATTCATGATTGAACAAGAATGACAGCATATGTTGCAGTTCATTGAAACAAACGGATTAATTTTTTATTGCAAATAATTCACTTTAAAAAAAAAAATAATAATTATTCTTTTTCATTTACAGATGTCAATTATAAGGTTGACCAACATTTTCTCAAATTTGAAAAGTTGATTTCGGATGCCAGCTGAAGAGCGAACATATTCTTGCAAATGTCTTGGTCTGTATTATAACAGAGTTCAGATTTAGATATGCATATGCAAAAGAAAAGTCTGTATGTCAACATTTTTTAACACATGCAAAAAGAATTTGGAGTGTATTTTTATTGTTCACAAGTGTTACAAACATCAGTTCCAAAGAATTTCAATTTGAAAAGACATGCAGAGACATACTGATGAAAAATCATATACTTGTGACAAGTGTGGATCAGCATTTTCACTTAGTTCTAGCTTGAAAACTCACATGAAAATACACTTCAGTAGAAAACTGTTTTCTTGCAAAGTATGTGGATCAGATTTTTCAACGAGCTCCAGCTTAAAAAGGCATATGCGAATACACACTGGAGAGAAACCATTTTCTTGTAAAGTATGTGGATCAGCATTTTCAAACAGCTATACTTTAAAAACACACCTACAAATACACACAGGTGAGAAAGCATTCTCTTGTCAAGTATGTGGATCAGAATTTTCACTAAACTCCCATTTAAAAAGACACATGCAAATACACACAGGAGAGAAACCATTTTCTTGTAAAGTATGTGGCTCAACATTTTGTCAGAGTTATAATTTGAAAATACATATGCGAATACACACTGGAGAGAAACCATTTTCTTGTGAAGTGTGTGGATCAGCATTTTCAGATAGCTCTAGTTTAAAAACTCACCATCGAATTCACACTGGTGAGAAACCATTCACTTGTGAAATATGTGGATCAGCATTTTCTGGTAGATCTAATTTCAAAAAGCACATGGGAATACACACAGGTGAAAAACGATTTCCTTGTAAAGTATGTGGATCAACATTTTCAGCCAGCTCCAATTTAAAAATACATATGCGCATACATACGGGTGAGAAACCATTTTCCTGTGAAGTGTGTGGATCAGGATTTTCACAGAGCTCCAGTTTAAAAACACACATGCGAATACACACTGGCGAGAAGCCATTTTCTTGTGAAGTATGTGGATCCACATTTTCAGCCAGTTCCCATTTAAAAATACACATGCGAATACACATGGGAGAGAAACCGTTTTCATGTCAAGTGTGTGGATCGGCATTTTCAGGGAGTTCCAGATTAAATAGACACATGCGAATACACACTGGAGAGAAACCATTTTCTTGTGAAGTATGTAGATCAACATTTTCAGAGAGTTCCAATTTCAAAAGACACATGCGAATACACACAGGTGAAAAACCATTTTCATGTAAAGTGTGTGGATCAGCATTTTCAGAAAGTTTTACCTTAAAAAAACACATGCGAATACATACAGGAGAGAAACCCTTTTCTTGTCAAATATGTGGAGCTAGATTTACCGCAAGCTCCAATTTACAAAGTCACATGCGAATACACACTGGAGAGAAACCTTTTTCTTGTCGAGTATGTGGATCATCTTTTTCAGTTAGTTCTAGCTTAAATAAACACATGCGAATACACACTGGAGAGAAACCATTTTCTTGTGAAGTATGTGGATCTGCATTTTCAGAGAGTGCCTATTTAAAAAGACACATGCGAACGCATACAGGAGAGAAACCATTTTCTTGTCAAATATGTGGATCAATGTTTTCAACAAGCTCCAATTTAAAAAGTCACTTGCGAAAGCACACAGGAGAAAAACAATTATGAAGTGTCAAGATCAACAATTTTTTCAAGTTACTGTTGAAAAATCCACATGGAAAATATTTTTAAAAGAACCTTCTACATTAATCAGATTCATGGTTCAGATTTTCAGTCAGTTCAAATTTAGATGGATGAGAAATCAAGTAAAAGAAAACAGAAAATGTTAAATAATGTCATAATTTTGTTTACATTTGCAAAAATAAAATTATAAAATAATAATGATCATTTATATTCCTGTTTTTTAAATAATAGAACAAAATATATGAGCAGTTTATCTAGAATTGGCCTAATGAATTGAGTGTTCGCCAGTGGTCCTGGAGGCCGGGGTTCAATCCCAGGTCAATTTATACCAAAGACTCAAAAATGGTACTTGATACCACCTTGCTTAGCACTCAGCATTATAAGGTAAGGATCAAAGATAAAATGGAGCACTCCAGGGAAAGGAGTAAGGACCTCCCCTACACTTTGGTGTAGTAGCTATTGAAATGGAGCCTTTGGGTCACCCTCAACTAAGTTCGCCAACAACTCTTTTTATCTAGTACTGATTCTTCCAACATTTTTGTCCTTTGCTGAAAGAATACTGATGTATTTTTTTAAGTCAGTTATTTTGATATTAATAAAAACTAAGAATTCTGAATTAGAGAAAGTCATTGCAAGTTGTCTGAATTTTGGAGATGAAACTTAATGATTTTTTTATCATTCAGGTTTTTCGGAATATTGTCTTTATCTTCATTGTTATATTCACATTTCAGCCAATGTGTCCTCTAGCCATATTCAGGTGTTACTTGTTAAACTTGGGAGCCTACACAGGACTTCGAACCCAGTCCTTTATTTAATCCATGGGGGTCACTTGCTCTGATTCTATATACCATAAACGGGTACAAGTGTTAAGTATTTCTGTATTGATACTCACCTGCTGTCAGGAGGGAACCTGTAACCTCCAGAGTATTGTTGCATAGAAGCTTAGGGAACCGACACCTATAGCTATTATGACAATAAAAACAAGAATTCTCAATAAAAGAAATCCATTGCAAGTTTAGGATCATTTAATAGTGGATTAAGATTTATTGAAAATGTGTATAATATTCGCTAACTCTTCCTTCTTTTTTGTTATTGTTCGTTTGTTATTGTTCGTTTGTTATCATTGTTCTTTTAATCAGACGATTATGTGGCTATTAATGAAAAATTCTCTTTTGTGTATATATATATATATTAAAATAGGTAGTCTCCTAAGCCATTAGCGAACACTCTACCTAATAGGCCAATGGACTGGTATACATATATATATGTAAATTACCATTAGATATATATGTGTGTGTGTGTGTGTGTAAATGAGAGAGAAATGAAATGAATCAGCTTCCAGGCCCACTCTAGCACGGAGTGGTAACACCTGATAGGGTCCTATTTATAGGTCAAATAGAACTAAACTGTGTGCTTATGCTAAACTGAATTGTTTGAAATAGTACTGTTTTGTATTTTAAACTGTGTTCTTATGTTAAACTGAATTGCTTAAAATAGAACTGTTTTAACTTTTAACTGTGTGTAAATAAATGACTGATTTTTAATTGAATTGTTAGTTATATAGAGCAATACAAGGAACCATTTAACTTTGTTGACTGAACTGAATAGTTTGAAATAAAACTGTTAACTTTGTTGACATGCTAAAGTGAATCGTTTGAAATAGAACTGTTTTTACATTTAACTGTGTGTAAACAAAAGACTATCTAAACCAATGTCTAACTGTGTATAAATAAAAGATTGCACTAAAGCTGAACTGAATTGTTTGAAATTAAGTAAAATCATTTAACTGTGTACAAATAAAAAACGAACTCTGGCTTGTTTAAAAATGTTATCTTCACAATGTGTTTAGAAATCATATATCTAATATATGTATAAAAAGGATTTAGTATTAAATAACCTACAATGGACGATATGCCATAAAACCAAACCAACTAAACAAACTTCTGCAATGGATTTTAGGATCAAAACTTTCAGCTTGCCTCACTTTTTTGTAACACCTGAAGAGATGAAGTGATCAACTTTCTGTCTAGAATGAAACTCCAACAGCATCTTAGTGACTTTCCTATAATCGTCCCACTTTTTCTATTATAGTCCCACCTGTTGGACCAAGATAAGTGAAACTAAGGTTGAAAGAGGGCGAAGGGGGATAGATAATGATGCTTGGTTCAGGCCTGGTTTCAGGACCAAGTCCTTATTATAAGTAACCTAGAGCACTCCAGCATTGCCTGACGATATCTCGAGGCTTTATATATATATATATATATATATATATATATATATATATATATATATATATATATATGCATACGTTTTTAAAAGCACTGCTTGAACACACGTACATATATATGTGTGTGTGTATTCAATTTAATCCACGGAGATCACTTGCTCTGATTCCATTAATCATAACCAAGAACAAGTGTTAAGTATTCTTAAATAAGAGACGTGGTTCGAAGTTCCGTGTAGGAAACCGGGTTCGAAAAAAAAAAAAAGAGCTGAAGAAGGCCGGAGGACATATCGGCCGAAACGTTGTGACTATAACAAAGATGAAGACAATATTTGGAAAACTTTGAATAATAAAAATCATCAAGCTTCGTCTCAGAAATTCAGACAACTAAAATCATCAACGTGCAATAATAGTCCTCACAGTGTTGATCAATGGGGAGTATTTCTTTACATTTTCGGTAAGTGTGTATTTCTGCCCAAAGCAAACGACGCCACTAATCTCTGGCCCTGCTAAACTGATACTGCTTCTTGGGCAGTGTTAAGGAAAAGGGGTAAATGCGAAAACAGAGGGGTCATATAACCTCTAATACTTTATTAATGTCATTGGGCAGAAGAACTTTAAATCCCACTAAGTCCCTACAGTAGACTCAGACTAGAAATTTTTTTTGACAGAAATCTTAAAATAGACAACTTTAGGCAAAATAATTGACAAATAAGTTGTTACTTATTTCCAAAACCAGATTTAGACCTTAAGATGCCCCTAGGTTAATAAATTTGGTACCCCTTCGTTACATATTTTTGCCCCCACTCCGTTTCTCTAAAAAAAATGTGTTTTTCGATTATGCTTTTTTGGTGTAGAGAGAAGAGTAAAATTTGGCAAAGTAGACAAAACTAAAAAAGGTATCTTAAAAATCTATTTGTATATAAAAAGACACGTCGAAATCTAAATAGGTCCCCCTTAAATAAAGAGTCTCATGGAATAAAAAAAAAAAACACCCAAAAGAGAGGAGCCCAAATACTCTAAATTGTTTGAGCCCAGTCGGCTGGGACAGTTGAATACACCAACTGCATCTCTTCAGAGGGGTAAAACTCCCCCTACGAGTTTCATCGTATAACATTAAACAATCTGATGGTGAGGTCTCAGTTTTGATGGATGAAATGTCCATTTGTGGAGATTGGGATGGCGATGGTCACCATTTGTGGGGGATAAAATGTCTGGTCGGTGGTCACTATATGTAGAGTGCCCAGTTTGTTCTTTTGAGGATTTGCTAGAAACAAAACTCCAAGTGTTGTTCTACAGTTAGCAACACAAAGAATTTGAACCACGCACACAAAAGAAATTTCACGACAACGATAATGTTAAAACAGATTTTATATAACAAAAAACAAACGAGGAACAGTTAATACAAAGTAGCAAATGTGATAACATGTTTGTTAGGTATTTGTGTTTGTAGGTGTGTAGACAAACATTATGCAAATGAAAGTGTGTGTTGTTCGAACACGTCAGTTTGAACGTGTGTTCATCATTAAGACAGAAGGTTAAAAAGTAAAAAGTCCTACTCACATATGTATATGTGAGAGTGTGTATGTGAGAAGACTAAAACATACATAACAGCGAATTATGTGTCTGTCCGCTGGCTGAATGTATGTGCGTCTATGTATGAGGTGATGTGGACGTCTATGAAAAGTTTAGTCTATTGAAGGATGGTCTATTAATGTATTTTCAGTGGCTATATGTTTTCCCATTTCCAGCTGTGTTGCTGTCAAATTGTCTCGAGCGGTGGTTAACTTAGAGAGCTAAGAATGTCAGAGGCTGTGTGAGTGAAAGAGTAAGACTGTCAAAAAAGTAAAATATATATGATTTGTTAGTGATACATAGCAATGTTTGGAACTAGTTAACTTTGATTTATGCTGGTTGCGGGACCGATCAATGCGTCGATCCCACAAACAGTTGTAAGTGTGTGTGATTGATTGACAGAGGGCTTGACAAATAACAAGGACGAGTAGATAAGTTTAAATACCAGGTATTTATTGAGCGAATCCTGTAGAATCACAGTTGTTGTATCACGTCGGTGTAGTCTGCTGGGTGTCGAAAGTCGGTATTGTAGAAAGTCGTGGACTCGGCTGTCTGTAAGTTCTTGGTGGACAGCACGTCTAGAAGATGAGGATGGTCTCAGTGCTTGGTGCAATTCATAGGAGTTGCTGTATGGTCAGGTTGTAAACGTAGCTGGAAGCGGTCGAACATGTGGACGCATTAGTTGCAGACGTTTGGTTGATTGATGTCTCGGTTTATGCAGTCCTTGGTTAACCGGTGGATCGATGTAGCCTCGACATGGGGATGCTAGTTCGTGCAGAGTGGTTGCTCGTGGACTAGGTGATGCAAATGTCAGCTGGTTATTGATGCAGGTGAAGCTAGAACAAGTGCAGCAGTTGATACAGGTGATTGCTACTTCGTGAAGCCGGAACTGATCTGCAGTTGTCTGAGGCTTAGTGATGCTGGAGCAGGTGCTGCTGCGTCGTCGTCTCATGGCATCTACCAAGAGGTGGAGTGAGAAGGCCATTGGTGATCTCAGAAGATACCTCTTAGAAGAGCTGTTTGAATGAGAGAGCACAGGTGGTTGATTGGAAACTGGCATCGGTTGTGCTGGGTCCGCGGCTGTAATTGGTTGGATTCCACGTCGGTTGCTTTATTTGGTGGTAAGGATGCAGACCCTACTTCTTGCAGCCAGCTGCTGGGAGAGGAATAGATACTTCTCTGCACGAGCACAAAGGCCCAATATTTGTCTCTGTCTCCCACCGGACAAGACTTGATACAAGGTCTTTTTTCATAGTTGGGATTTAGGAAGAGGAAGGTCGAGCACACGCCGAGATTCAAGCCCTGCTGGACGTATGCTGGTCATCGGCTTATTTCATGCAATGTGAGCCAAATGAACCCTGCTGAACTTGGACTCACTCGATATAAAACGTGAGCCCAGCACGTATGCCTGAACTAGACCTGAGAATCTAGTGCAATGTAATACTTGTTAATGACGTCATCATCCCCAGCAGGCGGCCAAGCCGAAGCTACCTACTGTGTTTATATGGAGGCAGCTGCTGCTTCTTTATTGGGTTGTGTGAAGGGGCTTCTGTGTTCAGCAAGTTCCTTTGTAGAATATAAGTAATAGTGAAATACTTCATTCTACTTTGAAGAGGAGCTTTTAAATATGATTTATTTTATCCTGTGGTTGCGAACCGTTTCCGGACGGGCGGTAGAATTAATCCCTTTTGACAAATAGTTCTTGTGTTAATAACAGAAGTTTACTCGTAACGTAGGCACGGGGTTTTGTTGACTGACGTCACATGTGACTCAGTGTTTTCTCTAAACTGGTGATTTTAGGTGTGGGTTGCTCGGACAGCTACGAAATGCTAAACTGAATTGTTTGAAATCGAATTTTTTGATCATTTAACTGTGTGTAAACAAATGTTTCTTGTTTAATTAAATTGTTTGTGAACTTGGAACTATTTAACTTTGTTGAGTTAAGTTTGCAAATCATCTATATCTAATATATATGAATAAACTGGATTTGACATTAAATAACCTACAATGGTTAATATGCCATCAAACCAAACCAAATCTAAATTGTTTCAAATTAGTTGAGAGGAATCCCATTAAATCAAAAATAAAATAAAATAAAATAAAACCAAATAACCTCTGTTCTCATATTTTTTATTTAGTTTTATCTGGGGCCAAAAACGAGAGGGCTCTTGAGGTCTACTTGGTTGCAGCTTATACTTGCCGATACGGGAATCCAGAATAGCTTGTTTCAAAGAAAATAATATTCCGCTCAAAAATAGAATGGCTTGTGCTAATGATAGTTCTCTATCTATGTAAGGCAGATTCAGAAGTTTTATTTTGCATTGAAAAAATGCTGTTTGAAGTATTTCCATACACTGTGTGATACATTAATTTTCCATATAATTTAGTCACTTATCAAAATTTACGTGAAATAATTTTTATTTCGACATATACTTGAAATAAATACCTGCACATTTTTATACAATTCCTAATAATATCTAATTATAAAAATTCTATTGTTTGTTTTGTTTTTTTAATCGACCCCTCCACCACAGATAGGATGTGACACACGGTCAATTTTGAAAAGGAATAAGTATCTTGCCAACCTCTCCACCACATGGCGCAAGGTCAATTTTGTAGAGGAATATATATTTACCCAACCTTCTACTATAGGTAAGAAGGGACACAAGGTCAATTTTTAAGCAGAGTGCAGCTGATTTGAATTCAGAATTTTCAATTTTAACTGCCTTACCAAGGTAAAAGAGATGAGTTCATGCCTTTCTCACGGATATTAGAGTGAAGTGAAAAGATACAGTCTATCCAGGATTTAAAATTTAGTTTAGTTTAGAAGAAAAAATGCTTAATAATAAGCTTAAAATTTACAATATTTTGTGAAAAGAGCATCTTTTGTTAAACATACACTGAATTTAGGATTTTTTGTAAAATATGTACTTCTACAAAGTGAAAGCATGTGTCCAGGGGTTGAATGAAATCAATTACCCTAACTGTTCTAAAGACCAGTCAACAGGGTGATGTTGTATATAGAATTTGACTCTTGAGGAGTCATCTACTATGGACTCCTTCTATAGAACCAAATGATTGACTTGAATAAGTACTGCTTGCAATTAATCAGGCTTTGAAAAATTTGAAATATTCCATCAAGAAAACACTAGACATCTTTCTTGACAATGAAAAGGATAAATGTTTTCACTCATCAATGGCTCAAACAGCTGTGGCTTTAAAATACACCGACTGTATCTCTACAGAGGGGTAAGACTCCCCCAGTGAGTGTCCTAGATATGACACTAAATCTCAAAGTGAGGTAACAGTAATGCTGGAGCTTTGGGGAATGTAGAGTACCCCTTCATTGAAATTGCTCCAGGTTCATTCTCGCCCGGAGTGATCGCACCTGATAGGGTGTTATCTATGGGTCAAATAGAACTCAACTGTGTAAACAAAAAAGTGTGTAATCAAAAAAGTGTGTAAACAAAGAAATGTGTACTTATGCGAAACTAAATTGCTTGAAATAGAACTGTTTGATCATTGGACTGTGCGTAAAACCATTTAACTGTGTGAAAAAATGAGCTCAGGCTCGTTTACAAATGTTATTTACAAAATGTGTTTAGAAATCATGTATTTGATATATATGTACAAAAGGGAACTTGGCATTGAATGACCTACAATGGTTGATATGCGATAAAATCAAACCAATTCACCAACTGTACTGAGCAGATATTGCAGGTTCAGATTACATTTCATTTCAATCGTTAAAGAATTCTCTTTACAAAAAAAAAGGGTTCTCCAGCTGACTTTAAAGGGCACCTGTAGAAGTTTTTATTTTCTAAGCTTTGTTTAGTCTGGCACATGAGTCATAAGTTGCAAGGAGTTCATTTTGTTCCTAAGTGATCACCTTTCTCAGAATTGAACAGGATAAACATATCTTTCAAAAGTAATTATGGTCACTGAAGTGATACAAGGTGCCCCTTTCATATGGCCTTGTGCCACATCTAAGCAAAAAAAGCTTAGTAAATTACCACTGAAGTGATACAAGTAATGTTTATGAGATAAATCTTTAAGAAATCACAGAACTAAATATTCATATCACTCTAATGTTTGATAAAATTTCTAAACCAACATTGGTGAGAATCTTTCAAATTGTGAAATAATTCACAACTGTATTCAAGCCCAGTCGGCTGGGACTGTAGAATACACAAACTGCATCTCTGTAGAAGGGTGAGATCCCCACCCCCAACGAGAGTCCTGGTTATGACATTAAACCATCCAATGACGAGGCTCCAGCCTTGGAGATTTAGGGAATGTGGAGTACTCCTTCCTTATCATTGCTCCCGGATCCACTCTAACCCGGGATGGTAGCACCTGATAAGGTCCTATTGTTAGAATTATCTTATTTTAATGGGAACATCTTTTTGGAAGGGACTTTTATGGTTGTCACCGCCGGAAGGAAGTGACGGGATTTTTTGAAACTGACACCTCCTGCTGAGAGAATCAGCCTTTTCAACTGAAGCCGTGGAGGAGAGAAGACGTCATTTGTAGTCCTGTAAATTTTCGCAGGATGAGCTGTTTTTTAAACCTTGCTGTTTCCTACTATTAAGCGAAAATAGTGAATAAAGAGTAAATCCCTCTGTGAATTTATGCTGTATTCTTTCTTGCGAAACCTATATCTGTAAATATATGCTGTGTATACTTTATTCACGTGGTATTCCAGAACTACGCTATGCTACCAGAGTTCCTGAACTATTCTACTGTTCTGTATTCTTCCTGGTGAAATGCGCTGTTGCCTATATCTGAGAATTTGTGCTGTCTCGTTCATTTGAATTTGCTGTCCTATACAAGTGCTGAAGGAACTGCTGAATGAAGCCCCATGTATCTGCATTATTCGCTGTATTCTTGACGGAAAAGTGAACAGGTTTTCCTAAGAGATATTTTTCGCCTAAGAGACTCTTCGAAATCTTTTTTTCCATTCCTAGAACACCCATTTTTTGTTGTAAGTACCAGCTCGTTCGTTAAAGACATATCACTTTCTAGTAATTCTTGAGTAGACCCAGTGTTTTTTCGAAACAATTTGTATCATTGTAACTTCATTCAGGTTTTTAGACTAATCACTAAAATAGCAATTAATTTCAGCAACTAGTGTTTTTCTTCAAAACGTTGTAACTCCTTTTTATTTAATTTATTTTCTTGGTAATAAATAGTTCTTTGTTGTACGCACGAGGCAAGTTTGTTTTTTTAATTTTTTTCCATTCTTTTTTTTTCTAAGTGCTGTTTTATTTTCCTTGAAATGATTCGGTTTTTGTTTGTTTGTTTTTTCTAAAAATTAATCTTTTTACTATCGGTGTGTTAAATAGAATAAACTGTCTGCAAACAAATGACTGATGTTAAATTGTAACTGTTACATAGCAATATTTGAAACCATTTAACTGTGTGTAAAAAAGAATTCAGGCTTGTTTAAGAATGTTATCCACAAAATGTGTTTACTAATCATATATGAAATATATATGCATAAACAGGATTCAGCCGTAAATAACCTACAATGGCCATGGCCCACTGATAAATATGGCCCCATATATCACATTTACCGGCTGATTTTTAACAGGCTGATTGAAATTGAAACTAAAAACAATCAACAGATTGACTACTTAGGTAATTAAAGATTTAAAAAGGGGTGTAACTTTAAGAATTACCTTTTTTGAACGTAAATAAATAATTTATAAATTTTAAGAGAATTTATCAGAACCTATTTTAAGTTCAGAACGTGTTTTCAACACTAAAATGCATGTTTACATTTTTGTTTTAAAAATTAAAACAATAAATAATTAGCAATCAAGAATGATCTGACTTGTATGATTTTCAATTGCGTAAGCGATGTTTTGTTTCTGAAACTCCATATTACATATTTTTGCTAACGCATTAATTACATTTAGATATTGAATTTTAAAGTATTTTTGTGATATTTTTGTTTAGCAAAAAATGGTTAACAAATGTGTAGCATTTGGTTGTTCTAGTGGATATCATACTAACAGTGGAAAAGTCTACACATTTTTTCCACTTGGAAAATCTGATCTTATCGAAAAATGGATAAAATTTGTTAATCGAAATAATTGGTTTCATACTAAAAATTCAGTTCTTTGCATCAAACACTTTGAGGATAAATATATTTTGAAAGGTAAGAGAAACAAATTGAATTGGAATTTACAACCAATACCAACAATACATCCAGAAAAAAATAATAAAACCATCTCTTATGCCGACTGAAACAGATTTTAGAAAACCCCCAAAATAACGACGGATTGAAAAAGATGAATTATAAGATTTTTTTTTCAGCTGATACTATCACGGATTTTACCCAATTGACTGCAAAATTTTGTCCCTCTGGTTTTGAATTTAAAAAACATGACAATTATATTCTAATTTATAGAATACTCTTTGACATTGAAACACATTTTCCATCTATAAAAAAATGTATTCATATTGACCGAAACCTTCATGTCCAGCTCCAAAGTAATGGAAACCCTATACCATTGACACAATGGTTTATACATGGAACGAAGAAGACCCAAATTTTAAATAAGTTACAAAAAAGACAACATTATAAACCAAAAGGCCGTCCTCCATTTTCTGCAGACCTAATACGTTTTGCCTTACTACTGCGCTATACCTCAAGGCAAGCTTATAAATTACTTCTGGAGAAATTTCTATTACCATCTTTTTCTTTATTAAAAAAATCAAAAGTAGTGCTATGGGATCAATTACAGCAGTAAAATCACTCTTGGAAAAATGTCATCTTTCTCAGGACTGTGTTTTATTAGGTGATGAAATGTACCTTCAAAAAAGGAACACAATTTCATGCTGGGGAGTATATTGGTGCAAATGAAAATGATGAGCTTTATAAAGGAAAAATAGTATTCATGATTACTGCTCTATGAAAAACAGTACCGTCAGTTGTTAAAGCCTGTCCTGAAATAACAGTAAATGGTGAGTTGCTTTCTCAGGAAATCCTAAAATGTATTTTTCAACTGATAAATTCTGGATTTTTTATTAGGGCTGTTGTTGCCAATGTGAATGCCTTTAACATTTTACTTTGAGGGGGACAAAACGCATTATATAACTCTTCCTAATCCTCCCAAAAAATATTTCTGATTTTTGATTCTGTTCATTTATTAAAAAAATATTCGTAATAGTTTACTGAACAAAAAGAAATTTGTATTTCCTGCTTTTACATTTGAGATCTCATATATTTCTGTTTCCTCTAAGAAGGGATATAAAGCTTGGTCTGACTTACACAAAGTATATTACAAAGATAATGCTCTCAATGCTAAATTACGCAAGGCTCCAAAGCAAACATTCAAAGCATTGCATCCTAGTGACAATAAACAAAATGTTAATTTAGCTGTTGCCATTTTTCATGAGACAACTATTGCAGCTTGTGAGAGCAATTTTCCTGATCGAGCTGACGTGTCAAACTTCCTTAGATTCATATCATACTGGTGGACAATAGCAAATTCAAGAAAAAAGCTCACACCTAATTTTTTTTAACAATGCAGTCATTTTAAATGATAGAAAAATTGATTTCTACTAAAGATTATCTGATATTTGCAATAAAAATTCTTGTAAATATATTTTACGACAAAAACAAAAAATTTAATCTGATCAAGTTCGAAAGAATACTGTGGAATGTTTTTAAAAAAGGCAAAGGTCCAAAGAAAATCCATTTTAAAGAGAAAATGTTAAGTTCCTTTTACTTACGTTTTTGTATTACTGCATTTTTTTTTTAATATTTGTTTGTTTGCTTAAAATATTTAATAATTTCATCATTAATTTTTTGGAAAAAATATTTACATATTTTTGCACAATTTTAATATTTTTCAGATAAAATATGCTTAAGTTGATAATAAAAGAAATCAGCCTGTTAGAAATCAGCCTGTAAATGTGACATATGGGGCCATATTTATTAGTGGGCCATGCTATAGCTAATATGCCCAGGTCCACTTTAACCCAGGATGTGTTTACTAATCATAAATGAAATATATATTTATAATCTGGATTCCGCATTAAATAACCAACAATGGTTGATAGGCCATAAAACACAAACAGTCGTTACTGTATTGTTCTTTTAACCATACTGCTTATAAATGAATCTGACATTGTATTTATTGAATAGTTTGTATTTTTTATATTATCAATGTTTGTTTTTTTTTGTTACTAGATATCGTACCTATTGATGAGAGAAATAACCGTTAAAAGATAATTATGACAAAACATTCAAACTGCATCAAAGGTCAACAAGGTTCAGGTTCTGCTGAGGTAGGAGCTCTGCTCCTTGTGTTCACTATAAATAGCAAAATACTTACAAAAATAAAATACTTGAAAAGTGATCTCGTATTACATATCGCTTTTTTAAAAAAATCCTCATTTGATTAATATAAGAAATGTTTGATATTTTAATATCAACATGATTGTATTTCTGGATGATAAAAAAGCTTAAATATACAACTATAATTCATTCTTGCCAGCTTTTAACTATGCTGCCTTATTTGAGGTTAGAATTTTAAAAAATCGTTAAATTAAACAGTTGATCCAATTTATTTAGAAAGTAATCAAAAACTATTTATATTGAAATCTGGGGAGGCAAAGTAAGTAGCTACTAATTCTTAGATGCCTAGAATCTTTTGATATTTTTTTGCTTGTAAGTAAGTTAGCCAACCGGAGGCGAGGTCGACTAGGAGGCTCCTTTTTCAATAGCTACTACACCGAGATGAAAGTAAGGGCACAACTCATTTCCCTGGATTGCTCCAGTTACCCATGATCTGTACCTAATAATGCTGAGTGTTAAGCAAGGAGGTATTGTGTGAGTATAGCGTTTATTATAAGGCCAAACGAAACAAATAAATTAAGTGATACTTCGTTTATTTCTAACAATTTATTAATCAATACGTGAAACAATTAATAACAATATACAGTCCTCCCTGTGTCACGACCTGTTCGCAAACGTAAACGCATCGGATTACTTACATCCCTAAAAATAGTACATCCGGCTACGACCGGAAATGATGAAGCCTTATATAACCCTGACTTGCCGTTACAGCTAAAGAAAGAGAATAAATTTCATTTCACAACATTTACAGAACCCGTCTGTCAAAGGTGACCCAATTAAAAGAGTAGATTATCTTCTGTTGCCTATCCCAGGATCAAGAAGAACTGTATTTCCACTCCTATTTTTATAGAAGAACTTTTCGCCTATCCAGCAGAATGACATTCTTTTCCCTTTTTAAAAGCAAGCTCCGGAGTCAAAAATTTCAGAGGTCGTTTTACGAAGCTTTCAGGTGCTCGCTCTCAGAACGAGGCCCTCAAGGCTGAATCCTACTTCTCGTGATCGGTCACTTTCTGCGGATTGGAGTATCTCTGACGGTTCTTACGAACACGTCGAAGCAGACGGCTTGGAGACAAACACGAAGAGGATACTAAGACTCTCCGGTCTTAACTAACTCCGTCGATTTCATTGTCCGTTCATTCATTTGACTGCGCAGCGCTAAGGCACAGGTTAGCCTGAGGTATCGGTTCCCTATCTGTGCAGCGCTAAGATACCGCCAATCTTAGCCGTGGCCTCCCAGTTCGTGTGCTCGATTGTACAAAGCTATGACACGGGTTAAGCCTTAGCTCCAGCTCCTGATACGTTCGCACAGTTAGGGCACAGCAAAGCCTTAGCCATACTTACCGATACATCCGCTCAGCTAAGACGCGGCAAAACCTTAGCCTCACTTCCTGATACGCCTGCACAGCTAGGGCACGGCAAAGCGTTAGCCACACTTACCGATCTGCTCACACAGGTTAGGCATGGCAAAGTTGTTGCGGAGCCAATAAGTATGTCGACCCCGCAAATGAGTTATGTGAATGAGAACAGCCAAAGCAATATGAAGGAACAAAGGCGAGATAACAATTATAACAAGAGACAATTTATTTGTCGTATTTACAAGCGTGTATGTAAATGTCCGTGGCGCTTGTATGTAGTCTTCAGCTAGGATGGGTTACGTCGTTAGCTGGTATAGTCTCGGTGTAGATGTTCGCAGCTGGGCGTTCGACGAGGGTCGCTGGCGTAGGTCGAGTCGTGGAGATATGGCTGGATGTTTGATGCAGGTAAGCTGAGATCCGTTGAGTCGTTGAGTACAGTTGGACAGTCGTCGCGGGCCACTGAGGTCGGTCGAGGTTGGTAGATCGATATCCCCGGTTATGACGGTATGTTGTGGTTAACCAAGGGTGTGTCGATCCGGTTGCTGGCTCGTACGGCGGGTCGTACGTGAGTCAGGTGTTGCAGTGGTATGGCAATCCGTAACAGCGAGTCGTTACGTGAACTGCGTGGTACCTTGCAAGAGCGTCGAGGTCGAGGAAAGGCTAGGGCTTTGCCGGGCCCCCTAGCCGTGCGGACGTATCGGACGGGAGCGAAAGCTTTGCCGTGTCAAAGCCGTGCGGACGATGGCTATGGCTAGGTTCGCGCCAAAGCTGTGCAGACGTATCGGACGGGAGCGAAGGCTTTGCCGTGCCAAAGCCGTGCGGACGAATCGGACGGGAGCGAAGGCTTTTTCGGGTCAAAGCCGTGCGGACGAATCGGACGGGAGCGAAGGCTTTGTCGGGTCAAAGCCGTGCGGACAGGCCAGGAGGCCGAGGCTAAGATGGGCGTTATCTTAGCGCTGCGCAGATAGCGAAGCGGTAGCTAAAGGCTGGACCGTGCCATTAGCGCTGCGCAGCTTAGCGGACAATCGGAACCGAGCGAGAGTAAGACCGGTTGGTCTTAGAATCCGTCGTCGTGTTTGCCGCCTGGCCGTCTATTTCGACTGGTCATTACTGACCGCCAGAGATGCTCTGACCCGCAGACAGCGACCTCTTATGGTCCTAAAAAGGACCTTTGTACATACCTATGTTGGTGGAAGAAAGGCAGATCTACCACGAGAAGTGGGATCAACGCCGGAAGGTAAGGTGAATGCAACCGCACAAAATGCAGGATTCCTCCTTAAAGAGCTTCGCGAAGAGCTAGCCGTTATTTATCCTACGCCCCACCAGCGTATGAATATGGCACAAGGCCATTTTTAAGGTGGGTCCTATCGCAGGGCCGAAGCCGAACGCGGCAGGCAGTTCCAAAAATGCCTCGGACCCCGTCGGCATTCCCCTTTTCGGGGCGCCTCAGGCGCCGGGCGATAAACCCAACCCCTCCGAAGAGGGTTAAAGCCTGGAGGGACGACCCCCTGAGGCCAGAGGTGATGTATCCGGTGGTGGAACACACCCGAACGAACAGTGCGGCTAGCAACCACAGCCGGTCGAGGGCGCCCCGCCACAGGACACAAAGCAAGCGAAGAGCTAGCCGACGAGCGTTGAAAAAGGGCCTGTTGATATGACGAAAGTGTTGTGACACACAGCTCCAGCCGCGTGAATATAAATTTCTTTGATAAAAAATGAGTGTAGTCATTAAGTATTTTTCTTTACCTACTATAAGCTGGCGACGACTATTAGTTCCAGTTTTATCACGTTATTTTTGGCCGAAGTGCTTTGTAAATATTGTTAATTTTAATTCATCCTTTTCTTTTAGCTGTCACGAGGTGTCAAGGTCGTTAGAAAGAAAAAGGGCTTAGTCAGTCCGGCCGTACCCGGATATAATTGTCCTACAGCGGGCGTGTAACTTGATCCGTTTATGTTTATCGGCAGGTCGCGGCAAAGTCTTAGCCACACTTCCCGATCCGCTCGCTCGAATTTGCATGTGCTAAAGCATGGCAAACCTTAGCTGTGATTACCCTGTCCGTTCACTTGGTCCGCAGCGCAAAGACACGGTTAAGTCTTAGTCGCCACACTCACTCGACTCTACTTAACCAAGCTGCCAATACCAACTTCGACCATGACCAGCAATGCAGCATCCAGTCCACGTACGACTCGCTGTACGGACTACTGACCACATCGACGACATGCTCCAGCATTGCAGGATCTAGTGAACGTACGACTCGCTGTAAGGACTAGCAACCACATTGACCCCCCCGGTTAATCCAATGTACTTCAAAAACCGGGACATCGATCTACCAACTTCGTCAACACCAGCTACTCGCATCGAACATCTAGCTGCCTCTCTACGACTCCGACCAACACCAGCAACTTGCATCGAACATTCAGCTGCCTCTCTACGACTTCGACCATACCAGCTACCGACATCAATCATCTAGCTGACGACACCAATAACTATCCACGAACTTACACGCGTCCTTATTAATTCGACAAATAAATCGTCATCTTTGTTATACTGTTATCTCGCCTTCGTTTCCTTCATTCTTCTTTTGGCTGTCATGACTCGCACGCTTAACTAAATCAATTTGCTAGGTCGACGTGCTTATCGGCTCCGCAACACCTGCGTATAAAGTTGAGTTTGAAGGACTTACCGGCGCGGTGAGGTAGATATCTAGTATCCTAGGTTTGTCTTTCTGAGAGCTTTTAACGTCTCCGCCTCACGGAACATCTGGTGGACTCTGTCTGACCGGATTTTGGATTTTCTGGGCTCATCACGTGATTAGTATATCCAATCACAGAGAGTCTCTCCCTCACTCACTTCATTCACAGGAATTACGATTTTACTGACCCAACAGAAGTATCAAGTTCTATTTTTTGAGTCTTTAGTATGACTCAACCTGGAATTGAACCCCAGTCTCCCAGGCACTTGCTGAACATTCTACCCACTATTTTTTAAAATTCTGTTTCTAATGAAGTTGTAGCAGCCACAGATCTATTTCCTTTCGCGAATCAATGCCCCTGTTAAGAGAATCGGTCACTCACTGACCAATCAACTGGCAGAGCGCATTGATTCCTTCTCCCTCTCAGGAACTATTTTTCTGGTCCCTTTTCTGTAGAACGGACAACGTCAGAGAGAGTCTGGAGCTAGCAGAAGAAACATATCTCTCACACATGACTGCACTGATTCCACTTAGAACACTTCGCTCACTGCTAGCTTTAAACACGCTTCCTACGAACCAAGGACCAGCGACGCAAAAGAGACACTTTCTCACTCTCACTCCTTCACACCTGCTATTAATAAACCTTACTTTGTTGTGTTGTTAAAAGAAGTTTTTTAATTCATTTGTGTGCCTAAAAAATATAGTGTTAGGGAAATTAACTATTCCCCTTTAACGCTATAAAGTCATTACTTATTTTCATAGTTCTTGAATAATGACAGGAACGTAGATAATTTGATAATACTAATAGAAATTATCATAATTTAATGGTATAAAAAATTTGGAATTTCTTCAATTTTGTTTTAAAAGTTTCACTTTGGGGCTAATTGTAAATAAAAACAGTTTTTATTTACAATTAGCCCCAAAGTTAACTTCATTTATCTTGGGCAGATTCAGAGGTTTTATGTCGCATCTAAAAAATGCTATGACTGAAGTTTTTCCCATACATTGTGTGATTCATTTATTTTCCATGTAATTTAATTGTTAAAGTTTATGTCTAATTAATTAGTTATAATTCTATAATACACAAAACATTTGAACAACTTTTTAGACAATTCCTTATAATATTGGATTATAAAAATACAACTGGATTTTTTAAACATGGAATGGCTTTGAGGGTCCACCAGCGTAAAATAGGAATCAAAATGGTCCATAGGATTAAAAAAAAAAAAAAAAAGGTTAAAGTATTGTCTTAAGCAGTGCGTGATTTCCTGAGTTCAAAATGAAGAGGGTTAGGACTTTCAAAGTTTATAGTAATTATCTCCCTTGATCTAAGCTGATTTTTTTAGGACGTTTTGCATGGAACTGAGTAAGCGTGGGTCTATTTTTATAAGAAAAGTTAACCCAGCTAAGTTTACTTAAAGTAAATTTTCATCTCTTCTAACTTTCCTCTAATATTCAATTGTAAGAGATATGAGATGATAGAAAACAAACAAGTAAGTAAAACTTTCATTTATTTTTTGTTTTAGAAATATCTGTCCCTTTTGAAGAAATTAAATTGCTATAAGCATTTGCACATATAATTTTACGGCGTCGACAGATATGACAAAGTTCATACAGAAAACTGAACAAGATTTTTCAAAATTTCTTAAAGACCATTATACACAATGAAGACCTTAGTGAAAAAAAATGATATTATTATTATTATTACAACAACAACACCACTTCATTATTATACGTGGAAAACGATTTAAGAAGAGATGATTTTGTTTGCTAAATGCAACAAAGGAAGTGCCACGTGCGATTACAATTGAATTAGTGACCGAATATGTAAACAAAAAGAACAACAAGAAGCTCAAAATAAGTAAGCATTTAAGTATTTTTTAAAACTAGCATAATTAGTTGTGAACTGCTTTAGTTGTGATGATCTTTTTGCTAACACCCGATACGTCTTATATATAAAGTGGATCAGTATAAAAAAGAAAAAATCCCCAAAGAAGTCATCGTTTGAAAAAGTATCTTATTAAAAAATGAGAATATCTTGTATTAATCTTTTACTTTTTATTCGTAAATGGAAACAAATCTGACGTAATATTATGTCTGCAATATTAGTATATAAATTTTTATTTGTTTAAAAGATTCGATAATTTTTTAAAATTAAACAAAACTTTATATATATATATATATATATATATATATATATATATATATATATATTAGGGTACGTTGATTTTTCACTTTTTTTTTAAATATCAAAAAGAATAATGCGCTGAAAGTTGTGTATATACCTATTAAATACTCATACCAAAAATTAGATCTGAATCTTCAACGGTTTTTTGCTAATTTGGCGTGAAAGATTTTAAACAAACACGTACTGAAAAATCCTCGTTTTTACCAGATTTGGCCTAAATATTGATGTAAAAACCAAACAATTTCAGTATTTCAATTAGGAAATTTTATTTTATGGAAATATAATAAATAAATTATAACAAAACTTCAAATTGAAAATTGAACCCCCCTCCCCCGTTTTACCTGTGTTGAATTTGAAATGCAAATATTCAAGCAGTAATATTCGAATATATTGCCAAAAATTTTTTTTCATGATATGAAATAAAATATAACTAACAAACAAATATGGAAAAACAAATAATTGTTTAATTATTTTTAATATATGGAATCAAATAGTTCCATATATGAGCCCTTGGATGAAAACGCTGGTCTCAATTGTTGGCACAAAACTTTTGCAAGTATGTGCTGGTGTCTTGCTTCAAAGCCATACACGGATTGAGAAGTCTCCGTCACTAACTTAACTGCCCATTCCACACCTTGGGAATGTGAAGGGAAATCTGGCAAGTCAATCTTTTCACCAGTTAACAATGAATTCTGTAATTCATTGTCAGATAAGTCTAGTGTGAGTGGTGGCTCCCCGACTCTATTTACTGACAAATCAATTAAATCGGTCCAGTGCACAGCTTTAAAGTTGATCATTGGGATCTTTTTAAATATTTTCTTGGCTGCCTTTGCTCTTCTGAAAGAATAAAAAAAAAAAAATTTCAGTTTAATTTCTAAAAGCAATTTGTACTGCTTTAATAATATTTAGTGAAATTAGATGTAATCTTAAAAATGTTTCAATAAATTGGCACAAGTACTTCAACCAGTTTTTTATGAATATTATCCTACCTAATGGCCAAAATTCTTTTTATACCCTCTTCTCTCACTTCAGGTTCATCAGATTTCACCAGTGAAAATAAAACATTCTCTGGAAGTAATGCAAAGGCATTATACTGGAGGTTTTTTTAATGTAATTCTTTGAACCTCAATTGGTTGCTTTTGTATCCTGTCAATCATATTGTAAATATAAATTTGCTGGTGATGGAACTTGTTACTTTTTTTTTTATATATCAAACCAGCAAATAGCATAAACATTGACAATAAAATTTATCAAACTATATAGTTTGGTCGAAAGATTCTTTGGATATGCCTCATGAGTCCATAGGCACATGAGCCTGATGGCCAAGGTTAACCACCTTGCCTGGTTTAATGGACCAGTTTTCCATGATGCAAATTTAGGGTCCACCTTACCTCTAGAAATACCAATTGTATATTCATAGAGTAGTCTTTGGTCACTACTAAGGCTATTCATATCTTTCATTCCAAAATGAAACTCCAGGGGATTCTCAACAGCTGAAAAAGATTTTTGGGGTAAATTATGGCAATCATTTGCACATAATTTACCCAATGGACCATTGAATGTTGTGGGGCTTTTTGTGGTGCCATCTAAATGTTTGAATAGAGCTCTAAATGGAAGCTCATTTTGATGTAAGGAGCAACCAGTAGTGTGAAGATTTTTTTTTTTTTTTTCTAATAGTGTAACAAGTCCACCTTCACAGCCTGTATTTGTATTCGTGTTGTCAACAAGGACAGCCTTAATAGTGCTCAAACTTTTAAATTTCTCCAAAACATCAGCCACTTGATCCGCAAGAACGGTACCAGTTGCACCAGTATCAGGAAGAACCCTGTGAGTCAAATATATACTCTCATTTAGTGTCTCCTTTGTGATTGTCAAGTGGCGTTGAGGTCCTTTGGCTTTTTTCAGAATTTTACTTCTATTTTCCTCCACTGATTCCTTGTAGTGTAGTGTGTCTTTGTCTTTCTTCCCATCAACTCCTATACAAAGCAGATTCTCCACATTTTTGTTATGATTTTCATAGGCATTTGTTTTTACTTTAGACTTTGCTCTATCTATTTTACATTTATCCATATAGATATTCTTTATATCTATATTAGGTATAAGAAGGCCCATAGCCCTCAAATCCAAGAGCAAGGCATTGGCAAGGCTGGCTCCAAGATTAGAAGATTATCACCCCTAACTAACTCAAGAGCATACCTTGGAATTTTTGTGAGGTTATAAGGCACTTGCAGGGGACCATCTAGCTGTTTATAATCCTCTGTTTCATCACTTGGTGATGATGAGTAAGAATGGGAAGAATCATCCTGAACATATGATGTTGAAGCTATTGGTGGGGATATCTTCATACTTTTTTGTTGGCTTAATCTTTCTCCTTCTCTTCTACATTTCTTTATTGCAGTTTTATCTGTTGGCCCAAGTTGGAATGTGCCCTTGGGCCCTATTTTACCTCTCTGGTCTTTCAAATAAGCACGGTCTTCTATAGGAACCTGGAATATCAAATTTTACTAATATCAAAAATACAGTTTAATAGATTAAATTAAAATTCATTTTACATGTAAAATAAAATGGAAAAATGACTTTCAATATTCATTTAACTGTTGGAATTAATTTTTTTCAAAATTTACACAATTTAGTTATTAAGTTGTCCCTTTCACAATAAATCAAAAAATAAAAATAGAAAATAACTTACCCTATTTACCAACCCCTCCGCTCGGGCAGGATATGACACAAGGTCAATTTTTAAGCGGAGTTTAACAGGTTTGAATT
The DNA here is from genome assembly GCA_963585895.1 of Sepioteuthis lessoniana. Classification (NCBI taxonomy): domain Eukaryota; kingdom Metazoa; phylum Mollusca; class Cephalopoda; order Myopsida; family Loliginidae; genus Sepioteuthis; species Sepioteuthis lessoniana. The sequence continues at coordinate 47,791,706 of OY757908.1, read as the reverse complement.
CAGAGTTTTCCTTCTCCTAGACTAGTTGCCTAACCAAGGCTGAAGAACCTAGTCTGTCCTACTATTTACCCATAGCTGGAGGGAGAATAATTGGATTCATACCTTTCCCAAGGGTATTAGTGCAATGTGAAATGCAATCAGTCTCGTCCAGGATTTGAACTCGTGTCACCGTGTTCTTACTTTCTGTGTTAGAGGACAAGAGCAGATGATGTGCTTAGTCTGGCAATTTTCTTTGGTGCATTTGACATTAATATTGTCACAACTTACAATGGGCAGGTTACAGGAACATGACGATATATCAAACAATGTATCCAACTTTTCCTTCCAGAATTTTGTTTGGGCAGTAGGTAGATGTTTCCTATTTATTTGCTTTGCTTTCTGAAAGCATAGAACTTTCACCTTGTTGACAACACTAATTTCCTTTAACAAAGGCAAATGAGGGTTGACAGCCTTCCAAATATCTCACTTCCTTTGCTATTAATTTAGAAATACCAAAACAAGAAAGGTGGGGATAAGTGTTCATAAAAAAATAGGTGTACTGAATTATTTGTCGAAGAGTTTGTGGCTCAGTTTTATCCAATGGTGATGGTAAACCTGAAAATTTAATTGCACCTTTACTTTGAGTGGAAACGCCAGTGTTTTTTCCAGCCATTTTTTAATAAAAATATCAGTAAAAAGAATATATATATATATATATATATATATATATATATATATATATATATGTGTGTGTGTATATGTATATATTGTCAGAAAATACACGAACATGTTTAACAAAATTGTAAATAAATTTTGAAATTCATTATAAAAGTAATAATGTCTACTTACCAAACAACAGTACTGTAGAGTTTAGTTCCAAAATTAACTCGTAAACCGACTTTTCACTTAAAAAATTCTAAATTTTAAAATATAAATAAATTACAATAATTATAAAAGGTTAAAATATTTCAATAGTATGTCTACTTTGCAAAATATATATATTTGCGTTAATTATAACAATAAAAAAAAACCCAAAACCAAAGTACTAGGGAGAGATAATTACCACTGGTGAAAGCCGAAAAAATATCCAGTAAATAAAACGAAGTTTAGTAAGTCGTTATTTGTATTTTAAACTGTATATTTAAATGTATTTTATTTTTGTTTATGGTCATTTGATTTAACATGATATAAAAATGGATAATAAACTTAAAAATATTAATTATTTAATAAATTTTTTTATTTAATTTTCCTTTAGTCTCAGTTTTAATTTTATGGATACAGGTTTCCAGTGTCACCGATATCACAACTAAAATCACAAAATATGTCTTTAAATGAAAATTCGCAAAAAAAATACAAATTTTTGGAAAAAAATATTTCGTGGGGTAATTTCTGACGTTATTTCGCAACTTTCACCGCATTAATCTTTTTATAGTTCCAAAATCGACCTACCCTAATATATATATATATATATATATATATATATATATATATATATATATTTATATATATAAGGGAGAGAGAGAGATAATGGAAAGAAATCTGTCAGTACAGAGAAAATTGACAAACAAAGTAATCCTATAGTGATGAATTTATTACAAAGGAAAGTCAACTTTAAAAGGTTTCATTTTTAATGAATCTTCATCAAGTCTTTAAGATGGTGAAACATACATCGTTGTTCTATCAACACTTGTTTCACCATCTTTAAAGTCCTGTTGAAGGTTCATTAAAACTGGAACATTTTAACATTGACTTTCCTTCGTAATAAATTCTAGTGGATTACTTAGTTTTTCAATTTTCTGCATATATATATATATATATATATATATATATGCAGAAAATTGAAAAACTAAGTAATCAACTAGAATATATATACTCCCCTACCCCCGTAGGATTGAGTTCTCTAGCGAATGAAGTAATCGTGTTGCCATTAGCGTGTATTTGCAAGGCTCTTCATATATGAATTGATCTCTTGGTAGCCGTTAACCAGATGTATGTAAACAATAGTAATTGTGATTCATAACCGTTTGAAATTTACTTCGCTGCTACTGGTTCCTCGTGGCTGAAGTGTAGAGTCTCAGATTGGCTTTTGAGTCAACCGTGTTTCACTCCCTGCTACGGGAAGCTAGTATGTCTAGCCACACTGATGAGTTCTGATAGAACGAAACAGATCTGTCTGTGGATGACTATATATATATTGTGCTGTGCATAAGTTTTTACCATAATTTGAACAAAAGCATTGAATCAATATTCTTTCTTTTATGCAAGTGAAATTAATAAATACTTGCTTATATTTAAAATAATATGAAAAACATTTAGGACAGAAGTTAATTGTTAACATGAGAATTTTTTTTTTTTAATATTTAATTTATTTTGGCCTAATAAGTAGAATGTTCGTCAATGGTTCGGGAGACTGGGGTTCAATCCCAAGTCGAGTCATATCAAAGACTTAAAAAATGGTGCTTGATGCTGCCTTGCTTAATGCTCAGCATTATAAGGTACAGATCAAAGGTAAAATGGAGCAATCCTGGGAATGGAGTTGTGCCCTTCTCTACACTTTGGTGTAGTAGGTATTGAAAAGGGAACCTTCGGATCGCCTTCAACTATGGTCGCCAACTTTACTTACTTATTATTTTTACAATAAGAATTAATTCATTCATATCTCTTTTGTGTAAAGTAACAACGATGATTGTAGTAATTGCTTTAATCCAGTATCAAAAAAGTTGATTTGCCATAAAACCCAAACAACCAACCAACAAGTATCAAACGCAAATACTTAAATCTACAAAATTCAACCATCATGACCACCAGCCTTTCTCTTTTTATGGGGGTCAATATGTTGCAGTTCTATTCGGTCTCCACCTCCCTCTCACACACAACCCTTTCAAATAAAGTGAGAGGTATATTTTTCTAAGAACTGTGTCATTCGTATTATGCACACAGATGTATATGTATTATGTGGCTATACAATATTAGGAGTCTCACTTTTGTTCTATATGGGTGAACATTGTGGGAGTTTGTCCTGTTTTTTGTTTCTTGTACCACATTTTCTTATTCAATCATTACCAATGTTAAAACTTCAAAGTATAACTGGATGTGGGAAGGTTGGCTTGCTAAACATGGATGTTATTGTTAGCGTCTTACCTTAGTCACACTGTGCCAGTAAATTTTGTGAACATCCAGGATTAATCTGCTATCCACCCATGTTGTGATTTAAGATCCAGATAACAAATCAATCACTATCCATTTCTGCAGTTAGACAGATGCTTCCGCACAATTATGTATGGAAAAAGAGAAAAGAAAATCTGCGACCATAAACAAAACAACACAGCTTTGTAGAAATTATAGAAATTGTCATTCATTTACCTTTTACATAATACAGTTCTTTCAGAGACACACAGGTATTAGTTTACTTTTCTGTCTTTAACTCATGCAGTAAGCTCAGAATCATGAGAAAGCTACACTATGTCTACCTTCAAACTCAGTCTAAATCAGTCTGTGTCTTTCTTTTTAATCTAATTTATATATTTTTCATAGCTAGTTTAGTGGGCAGTGTAGAAGTTATTTCAAAAACTGTCACTCATTGTAAAAATTGCTCACCAAATTCCTGAGCTAAATTTAGCTTCAGAAATCATTTTGATTTGTCAGTTAGCTTTGAAATGTCAACATTTTGTTTCCATGATCAAACAAACTATTGATATCTTTTTCCATGCAATGACCTTGATAGAAGAGCGATTTTTCCATCAACTATATTTTAAAATATTTTGTAAACAATAACAAATTTCATCTGTCACTGAATAGTTCTGATGTTTGACATGTTCTTTTGATTTAGGCACTTCAAACAATGATTTCAATGTAGAAATTGTTATGATAAATAAACACTAGTCTTCTTTCTACATGTCCTATTCAAAGCTATAATACATTTGCAATGTATTTTCTCTAGTCTTCTAAAATCAATATTAACTTTGTTCCTTTTTCTGGGTATTAAACTACCACTGTTGGTTTGGGAAATCTACAATGTTACTGTAGAAAATATTCAAAATATGTTAAGTTTTAAATACAGTCTACATACTTTTAAAAAGGCTGTGCAGATACCTATACTTCTACTATGTTCCTTTGAACAGGGGACATTTCCATCAATTGGACACTTTAGTAAGAAGGGACACTTTTTTATTATCATGTCGCTGTGCCAGTGTGGATCTCCCTGACCCTCTTCTTTCACCCTTCTCTATCGTTCATCACTTCCTGTAGGTCTTCAAGCCTACATCCTGTATCGGCACAGGGCTGTTGTATGTAGGTTCTAGCTGGTTGTCCTGCTTTTGCTTGTCCATGTGAAGGGATCCACTGGAGTATGTTCCTTATGAGTTTGTCCGTACTTCTCCAGGAATGTCCCGCATGTCTGGTTCATCTAACTTGTATAGTTTTCGTGATGGGTGGTAAGAGGCCGTACTGTTGCTGCTTTGTGTGTTGCTGCCTCCAGGACTTGTTTAAGAAGTAAACAAGTCCTGTGATAGATAAGACTCAAAAGTTTTGCAATCTCTCTGTTGTGGTAGTTGGTGTGCTGACACTCTATATGTGATCCAAAAGCCATACATACGAACATGAAAGGATCTAATTTGGAAACTTAGTCTTTATAAGATTAAACTGGGCCCTAACAATGTAGAAGAAATCAAAAATCTTTACATAAAATATGAAGGCCCGGTTCATCAAAGTATAGTAATCAGGTAGTTTTAGAGATTCTGCTTGGGTTGTAAGAGCCTTCATGATAGGCGTAAAACTGCAGATTCAAAGGCTGTGCACAAAGCCATTCAGGTAAATTACCAGACAAGCTTAGCATCTCCAGAGTGAACAAATAGCCGAATAACGACATCATTGTGGCAGAAAAGCAAGAGTAAGGTGGCCTCCCAATATTTAAAGGAAAGATTTAGAAGTCATCAGAAGAGCTTAGCTCTGATTGGCTGTTGCAAAATTATATATAGAGCCATTTCTGTGGTCATTTTTTTCTCCTTGTGTGGATGTGCAGGTTAGCTGCTGGGATGGGAGTTGGAGCTTACTGGGTCATTTGGGTGAGGGGATCTGATGTTGCAAGATCCGAAACCCCCCATGAACCTAAAGGAAACATCACTGATGACCCATCCCGATGCATCAATGAAGATGTATGATATAAAGAATTACTAAACAATTCCTTTGGAAAAGAATCCAGAGCTTTCAAATTTTACCTTATGTCACTAAGATATTGCAAAACTTTTGACTTATCCATGTCTAAGTATTAGAATTATTTTCAGTAATATATAAATTCTAACATAGAATATAAGTTATGTTTATTGAAACAAAAATTCTAAACTCATATTTCTATATAAATCATGCTGTGTTTTTTAATAATATTTCTCTTTCATTTACAGATGTCAATTGATTTGGAGAAAGAATGAATTCTTTTATTGGCCGGGCATTATATAAAGAAGAGTTCTTTTAAGAAATACAGGCAAATAGATTATTAAAAAATTATGCTGTATGACTCTTTTCATTGAGTTAATAAATAAAAACATATACAGACATAGGAGACAAATGTGATTCTCATGAGATGAATGGATGACCAGTTTCTGTGAATTTCAAAATGTAAAGAACAAAGATTTTCATATATAAATTGTGTGGATTAACATTTTCAATGAGTTCTTCTTAAAACACAAGTTGCAATTGTGAGCAACTTCTAATTCATACACACTCCTCTAAATCCATATTGAAATTAAATTCTTCATGTGGATTAAGGTTTTCAAGCTAAAAAAATATATGCAAACTTATTGTAAAATGTGTTCACAAATGTTTCAGTGAGTTTAGCTTCAAAAAGTCATGCAGAAACACACAGAAAGTAAAAAATTCTTCTGTGAAGTGTGTGGATCAGCATTTTCAAAGGGATGGGGTTTAAAGATACATATGCGAACACACACTGGAGAGAAACCATTTTCTTGTGAAGTGTGCAGCTCAGCTTTTTCACTGCAATCTAGTTTAAAAACACACATGCGATTACATACTGGAGAGAAACCCTACAAATGTGAATTATGCGATTTAGCATTTCCATATACTTTTACTTTAAAGATTCATATGCAGACACACACAGGAAGAAAACCTTATGTTTGCAAAGTGTGTGGATCAGCATTTGCAGTGAATTCAACTCTTAAAACACATATGCGAAAACACACTGGCGAGAAACCTTATACTTGTGAAGTTTGTGGAATAGCATTTGCAGAGAATTCCTATTTAAAAGCACATATGCGAACACACACTGGAGAGAAACCTTACATTTGCAAAGTGTGTGGATCAGCATTTCCAGTAAATTCCAGTTTAAAAAGACATATGCAAAAACACACTGGGGAGAAACCTTATACTTGTGAAGTGTGTGGATTAGCATTTGCAGAGAATAGCCATTTGAAAGTACACATGCGAAGACACACAGGAGAAAAACCTTACAAATGTGAAACTTGTGGATCAGCCTTTACAGCGCAAAGCAATTTAAAAAATCACATGCGCTTACACACTGGAGAGAAACCTTATACTTGTGAAGTATGTGGATCAGCATTTACAGTGAATTGGAGTTTAAAAAAACACATGGTAATGCATACTGGAGAGAAACCTTACACTTGTGAAATTTGTGGATCAGCATTTTCTTTTAATTCTGTATTAAAAAGACACATGTTTATACATACTGGAGAGAAACTTCATTCATGTGAAGTGTGTGGATCAGCATATTTATGGAGTTCAGCTTTAAAAACACATATGCGAACTCACACTGGAGAGAAACCATTCTCTTGTGAAGTGTGTGGATCACTATTTTCCAAAAAAGGTAATTTAAATAGACACATGCAAACACATACAGGTGAAAAACCCTACCCTTGTGGACTGTGTACATCAGCATTTTCACAAAGTTCCAATTTGAAAAAACACATGCGAACACATAATAGAGAGAAACCCTTTACTTGCAAAATATGTTGCTCAGTATTTTCACAAAAATCACACTTGCTAAAACACTTACAAAAACACCCTGGAGAAAAAGTTTAGATTTGTGAAGTATATGGATCAGCATTTGCTGTGAATACCAACGTGAAAAATTATATGCAACTATACACTGATGATTAAACCTACACTTATCAAGTTTATGGAGAAGCATTTTCATATTATTCAGATTAAAAATGTCACATGCACATGCATATAGGAAAGAAACATTCACTTGTGAAATATGTGGGAGAATATTTTCTGGCCATTCAGCTTTAAAAATACACATGTGATATGTACTTGTGGGAAACCTTAATCTTACAAAGTTTGTGAAACAGTATTTTCAAATCAGCAGCATTAATCAACAGAATTAGATATGAAACTATATACTTGTTTCATGTGTGGATCATTGTCTACATAAGACATGCAAAAATTCACTAGTAAGAAACCCTTTGAAGTGTATGAATCAGCTTCTCTTTGGAATTTGATTTTGTAAAGACACGTATAAACTCACTGTATCGGGATTAAGAGAGACTGAGATAAATATTATGAGCATACAAACATAGACAGCTAAGAATCAGTAAATTAATGCTGTCAGGTATGAGAATACCAAGATAAAGATATAAATAGAATATTACAACTTTACAGATAGGAAAAAGTTGAGACAGATGCAGTCAGCCGGGTGTGAACATACCAAGACAGAGACATAAATAGACGGATATGAGTATATTGAGATTGACGGGAAGAGACTGAAATTGGAAGAGTATTGCAAACAGATGGGTACAATGATACCAAGATTAACAGAACTACAATTAAAGAATTCACATTCAATTTTTTTTAATCAAAATTGAACAGTAAATCTGATAAGTTCCATCAATCAGTCATATTTAAGATATTATTTGTGTCAAATTCCTTGAAATTACTGATTTTTAATGAGCATAGAAGATTTGAATATAAAATGACAATTGGCAAGAGAAAAAAAACAAAAAGGCAGGTATTAAGAGCATAGTAAGATAGAAAGATAACTGAAACGACTTGATAACTGAAACGACTGAGATTTATTGGAAAAGAATGAAGGATATTGATGCAAACAGACAGGTATATGTATACCAAAGTAGACAGACATGAATAAATATGAATATATTGATATAGGTAGGTATAGACTAAGATTGATGCCAAGTGACAGTTAAGTATGACTATCTCAAGAGAGAGACAGAAAGATATGAATTTTACTGAGATTGATTAGGAGAGACTGAGATTGATGCAAGAGAGATAGTTAAGTATGACTATCTCAAGATAAATAGAGACAGAAAGATATGAATTTTACTGAGATTGATTAGGAGAGACTGAGATTGATGCAAGAGAGACGCAAACAGAGAGTTATGAACATATTGATATATTATGAAATGTGCAGGTCAGCATTTTGTGGAGTTCACAATTAAGATTGTTTTATTACATTTGAACTGCAGCAGTATGCAGTGTAATAAGGATACATGGATTTCTACACCCGTGACCTATTTGCATTGTTCCTCTTCCTTCTCCTCTAAAAAACTGTGTTCTATTTTCTTTTGTTGGTTTGTTCTTCTGCCATTAAATCTAGTTACTCACTGAATTGTTTCAGTTGTGTCTACTTGTTATTTCATACATCTCTCAATATTCGTGTGGTGGCAACAGGCTGAGATGTACCTGTGGAAGAGAAATAGCTGTAAGAACCAAGTCATAAGTTAACATAATCATCAAGTCATTCTGTCAGTGTAGATTTACCTGACTCTACCTTTCCATCCATCCCTATCATCTATTGCTTCCAGCTGGTCATCCAAACTACATCCAGTGTCTGCACAGAGCTGATGTAAGTTCTAATTGGTTGGTCAACTCTAGTACATGCATATGGAGGTCTTCATTGAAGAACTTCAGTTATGAGTTCATCTTTGCTCCTTCAGCAATGCCCAGTATGTCTTGTTCATCTGATTTGGATGATTTTTTAGATTGGAGGTAAGTGGCCATAGAGGTGTTGTTTTGTGAGGTGTTACTTTCAGATTTCTTCAATAAATCACATAGCATTCTAAATGTAGTTCCCATCCAGATTTTCTCCATGCTTTTTGTTTGTGTCTACGTGATATATCGAATTAACCTTATTATAACAAGTGCACTTAAAGACAACTGTTCCTTTCAACAAAGTGACTTAATATTGCAGATATGCACCATGCACTGAAACAGTGGTGAGTATGAAAATCAATGATCATAAACACATTTGACAATTGAAAACAGAATATCCAGTTTTTGAAGGAAAACAGGAAATAAATCCAACAATTTGAATATGTACAAATATGAAGAACACGTCTTCAGAGGATATTTTTCTTTAAGTTGCCCAGGAAAACTGAAAATAAATCTGACAGTATGAAAATTCTTAAAAATGAAAAACACTTGGTTTACAAAGGGTGATTTTATTTAATATATCTGGAAAAAGTGAAAATAAACCCAACAGTATGAAAATATACTGAATTGAAAAAACACAAAGGCTTCAGAAGAAGATTTTATTTCTAGTTGGAATTATTTTTCAACCTTTTATGTTTTGGTTTTTGAATATGGAAACATTAAACCTTCATCAGGACACATGAATTGTTAGATGAAATGGGAAAAAAAAGCAAGTTTTAAAAATTCTATTTTAGTTGATGTTATTCTGTTTCAATTCTATGTAATTAGTGTCTGAAAATTAATTTTTAGAAACCTGAATTATTTCCTCACAGAAAAGTTCATATCACTTTATCTATCTATCTATATTCATATTTATCTTATTTATGTTCCTTGCCATTCATTTTAATGCATGTAGAGAATATTTGCCTGCCTTAAAAAACAGCATTAAAAATGTTATATCCAACCATCTACCAGTGAGAAATATACAACTATCATTGCCACAAAGCAGACACTAATTTGATTTGTTCTTTTCTTATGATTTCGTTTTATTTCAGAGCAACAGTTACAAAAATGAATAATTGAGAACAACAAAAATTTCAGACAGACTTTATCAAATTTTCATTGGTCCAATGAGTAGAGTGTTCCCTAATGGTCCAGGAGACTGGGTTCAATCCCAGGTCGAGTCATACTAAAGACTCAAATAATAGTACTTGAATCCGCCTTGTTTAGTACTCAGCACTATAAGGTAAGAAAAATCAAGGGTAAAGTGGAGCAATTCAGGGAATGGAGTAGTGCCCTCCCCTACACCTTGGTATGGTAGCTATTGAAAAAGGAGCCTTTGGCTCACCCTCAACTAAGGTCGCTAACTTTATTTTACTTATTAAATGTATTAAGTAAGAATAATTTCTTCAAATTTTTTTTAATGATATCTTTTTCAGCATTGTTGTAGTTAAATAATGAATTCCAATTTCATGAACAACATTGAATAAATTATTAAATATTACTTCATTACCTAATAACCACACAGCAGCAAAAACAAAATAAAATTGTTTGAATCATGACCAGTATCTAATGAAAAATTTGTTTTACCTTATTTTTCACTTGATGCAAGTTTTAGTTTTTTTTACATATTGTTTGGTATTTTTCGTTTATTTACTTTAACAGCTAACTATATATATTGCTGAATTATTGTTAACACTGTACTTAACCATGCAGTTAATTAAATTGCATTTTCATTGTTTCCAGCTTTGTTTGGAGAATGTTGGTATATTATTTTGTATGTCTGGCAAAAGATACGATGTGGTTGGTAATTAGCACTTCTTAGTGTTGAAATTTGTCAGCTTTGAGTAATAGCAGTGACTTGGATTCAGAGGAACATTGGTTTGTTACTAAAGAAAATAAAGGTGGTTGTAGAAGTAAAAAATGGTAAAAGAAAGCAAGAGTATCATGTAAATAAGGTGGTGTTTCTGTGAAAAGAGAAAGGTAGAAATGTCCCTTGGCAATGAAACAGTATTAACAGAGATTGTGGTAGCTATGGTTAACTTTCATCCCGTGTGTCAGACTAACTTTTGTTATATATTTTTAGGTTGTCGTGACCTGTTCACTAACGTAAGCTCATCAATTGACTCGCTCACCCTAGAAAAACGACATCGAGTTACAATGGGAAATGACGAAGCCCTTTTTACGACCTTGACCTCCCGTTACTGCTAAAAAAGGGGATAAATTATAATTAACAATAATTACAGAACACTTCTGTCAGAAACAAAGCTATAAAAATGGAATTAATTATCTTCGCTAGCTTATATCAGGCTAAAGAAGTAATTTATCTTTACGCCCATTTTTATAGAAGAACTTTCTATTTACACAACACGGCAGAGTGGCGCTGCATCCCTTTTCTCTAAAAAAGGCTTTGGCGGCAAACAATTCGTAAGTCTCCGGACGCTCTCAGGAACTCGTTTGGGCTCTGCAAAGGAACAATGGCAGACTTGAGGTCTTTAAGGCTCTTAGTTTTGACTAGGCTACCTCCAGGTGGGTGAGCTGCATTTTTGTCTCCATGGAACACCTTGTATGGCACTAGACCTCGCGTCTAGTTTAAGCCGTAAATTGGCATACATGCCGGGACCCATCTTGGGCCAGTGAAACCACCTGGCTCATCAGGCTCACATTGCACTAAGTGAGCCGATGAGCAACACAGATCATCAGGGTTCGAGCTTCGGCTCGTTCCCGACCTCCCCCTCTCCTTTATCCCCACTTTAATCGGCCTTCGGGCTTTTGACCTTGTGTCAAGCCTTGTCTGGAGGAAGATATTGGCAAATAATCAGAGGCCCACGGACACTCTCAGGAGCCACTCTCAGCGGGTTGAATCCTACGTCTATGTGGTTGCATTCGCCTTCCCAGCACATCAATATGCACAAACGGTCCTTTTAAGGTCCATGAGAGGTCACCTTCTGCAGGTTGGAGTATTTCTGATGGTCCTTAACGATTCGTCGAAGTAGACAGCCCGGAGGCATACACGAAGAGGACTTTAAGACCATCCGGTCTTAACCATTCGATCGGTTCTGCTCGCCCGTTTGGCTGCGCAGCGCTAAAGGCACGGGTTAACCTTTAGCTATTGCTTCACTATCTGCGCAGCGCTAAGATAACGCCAATCTTAGCCTCGGCCTCCTGGCCAGTCTGCTCGCTTGTGCAAAGTTTTGGTGTGGCACAGCTATAGCTATCGTCCCGATACGTCCGCATGGCTTTGACACAGCAAAGCCTCAGCCATCGTCACGATATGTCTGCACAGCTAGGGGCACCACGAAGCCCTAGCTTCACCGATTCGTTCCCTCGACTTCGTATGTGCTAAGGCCTCGCAAACCTTAGCCACGGTTTCCCCATCCATTCCGTTGGACCGTAGTACTAAGACACGGCTCAGTCTTAGTCACCAGCTTGCCTGACTCTACTCGACCAAGGTGCCAACACCGACTTCGACCACGACGCTCCAGCAATGCAGCATCCAGTCCACGTACGACTCGCCATTACGGACTGCTATAGCATTGCAACATCTGGCCCACGTACGACTCGCTGTACGGACTAGCAACCAGACCGACACACTCCCGGTTAACCCAACGTACTGTAAAAACCGGGATATCGATTTACCAACCATGACCGACCTCAGCTTCCCACTACGATAGTCCAGCTGGATTCAATGACTTAACCGACTGCTACCCGCATCAAACATCTAGCTGTATCTCCACGACTCGACCTACGCCAGCTACCCTCATCGAACATCCAGCTGTGCACATCTACGACTCGACCATACCAGCTATCGACATCACCCATCTAGCTGAAGACCAAATACAACCACCACGGACTTTACACACACGTTTGTAAATCTGTCAATTAATTGTCACTTTTGTTATATCTGTTACCTCGCCTTTGTTTCCTTCATTGTCTTTGGCTGTCAATTACTCACACGCATTAAACTTAAACCATTTTCAAGGTCGACATGCTTATTAGCTCCACAACAAGGTTGTGAAAATTAAACACAGGAAAATTGTAATTTTTTCGCCAGAAAGTTAAATGCACTGGGTGGTTCATTTTGTTAAAGAATTTGCATGTTTCCGAACATTGGTCGTTTCTTTTGTTGAAGACTTTGTCCTTTTGAATGAAATGATTGCATTTTCACCTCACGTCGTAAAGTCTCCACTTTGTGGCACCAGAATCGTATGAGTTTTGGTATTGATGACCTGAAGGTTTCTATTCAGATGTTTATCCTGTCTGAGTACCATTACTGACCGACACAATTATTTGAGTGTGACGAACGCAATGCAGACACTCGTTGCAAAAGAAATGTATTATGGTTTGATATTTTCTAATGTAAAACAATTCACCATGAATTAGCAACAATATATGTATTGCCTGAGCCAACTTGATGGAGTAAATACAGAAACGACATGGAAAAGTAAAAGATTACATTACAGGGAAAACTCCAATGAAGCAGTTGAATAGTGTTTTGATATAAATTAAGAGTTCTTAATAGTGTAAATTGTTTAAAAACTTACGTCGAATTACGGTGTCATGCTTAATATGACATGAGTTTTGTTAACGCTAGAACCCCTGTTTTGGTAAATGGACACACTTGTGTCTGCTTCTTCTTTTCAAGACCAGAATGAAGGGAGAGTGTTTGATTTTACCATGCCGTTTTTATATACCACTTTAGTTACATCACCGAGAAACCATTAGAGGAGCTATTTTGAAGGTAAGTGATGTAATTCCTATGTAGTTAGAATACAGAAAATATATGAAGGATTTTTAAACAATTCCTGAAAACGTTTTAATATAAAATTACAATATGATCTTTAAAACATTGAATGACAATAAATGCCCACCAGAGTCAAATAGAAAAAGAGATTCATTGGTTTCAAAAAATGGTTGAGAACCTTTGCATTAAGTGGTGCGTGATTTTGAGGTTATGTAAATTAACTTACTATATTCAAACAGTTAATCTAATTGATTTAGAAAGAAACAAAAAACTATTTATATTGAAATCTGAGGAGGCGAAGTAAATTACAACTAATTCTTGGAAATTGAGGATTTTAAAAATATTTTTTGCTTGTATATATGTCTATATATCTTTAGCCAGAAAAAAATGTTTGTTATTAGCGGGGTTTTTTAGTTACATGTTTCCTCGCTAGGTTGCGAGAAATAAAGGAAGAGGAGAACCCGGATGTCAGAAAGTTTTTATGATAGTTTTTAATGGCAACATGGAACATAGACTTTGCGTTTGTGCTGCAAGCCTCGCGGGAAAGGAAGGAAGTAAAGAGACGAAATGGAGGTATGAGAGAATTAGGATAGCAGCGTGTGTTGTTGGACGTGCGAGGGAGGTATGTTCGCAGTATGTAGTGAAAGTCATGTTTGCCGTTTGAGGAAATAAACGTTGAAGTCACCGTGAGTTTGTGTTTCTGGTTGTTTCGGGGAGAAGCGCGAATGTCTCCAGAAAATGTTGCCCAGTGGCGAAGTAGTCACCAGGTATCAGAGTGAGATTCGGCATCGCAGTCGACATAGCCAATTTTGGGGTTGACGTAAAGTTGTTCCTGTGTGTGGCGTATTGAATTTATCTAATTCATATTCAACTGGGATCCCTTGGTCTAAGAGAAATAGACGCAAGGCATCCATAAATTAGATCGGTTCCCTCATTGTGTCCATGCTGCAGCTGCTATTGAAGAACAGCCAGTGAGACGTCAGCACAGAACGAAGTTGTTCTGCCAAAGAGGGTGTTTGACGTTTTTTCCCAATTACTGCTGCACAGATAGGTGATTCGTGATGAATAGTATAAGTCGTCCTGATTGGGAGAAATTATGCGTCGAATTAAATTACGTGTTAAACCAAAATACGAAAATTCCTTCTGCTACATATAGCTTGACCTCAGAATTTCAGGTGTGGTGTACCTGATATTCGATACATAACATTAATTGTAACAGAAGGGAAAGAAAAGAAAAGAATTACGAGTCTCACAGCACAAAAGTGTAAAATACAAACAATGAAAATAAATACATATATACATATAAACAAGTAATAGCAAATTAAAAAACAAAGTGTCCTGTTCAGTTCTGATCGTACAGTCCTTTCCAATTTGACTTGTAATTACAAAATTTTTTCTTTTTTTTTTTGTGTACCTTGTGGTACTTTTTTAAAAAAATACAAAATGTCACTAAGAGAAAAAAAAGTTGACGAGCCGAGAAGGTGGCATACAGAAGTAGCAGTAGTAGTAATAGTTCAGAGGAGTAGTGTGAGATTTTTTTTTTTTTTTTTTTTTAGTACTCCAGACTTCATATCAGTCCTTGGTGGTTTATATACACGGTAGGAGGTTAGCAGAAAGGTTCCATGTGCCTGGCTGTGGTCGGCCATCTTGTTTTCTTCTTGAAGGTAGGTCAGTGGGAAAATTGAAAACTTCTCAATGTTTCGATGTTTTTTCTTTTGCATAGGAATGTTGAGTGTTCATAAGGCTGTGTGTTGTAAAGGCTGTATTTTCGTATCAGAAGGTTGTGGGTTCCTTTCCGTCGGGACCATTTTTAGCGAGAGGAATGTTGTTATTTTTAGCGAGGAAGAGTTGTAACGTGCGTATGTGTGTTTACGTTGAGTTGTTTCCTCGCTAAGTTTGTAAGGTATATAGAAGAGAGAGAGAAGTACGAAGTCGACATTTTTTTATGATAGTCTTTAATGGCAACATGGAACATAGAGTTTGCGTTTGTGCTGCAAGCCTCGTGGGAAAGGAAAGAAGTAAAGAGACGAAATGGAGGTATGAGAGAGTAGAGAAAGCAGCGCGTGTTGTTGGACGTGCGAGGGAAGTATGTTCGCAGTATGTAGTGAAAGTCATGTTTGCCGTTTGAGGAAATAAACGTTGAAGTCACCGTGAGTTTGTGTTTCTGGTTGTTTCGGGGAGAAGCGCGAATATCTCCAGAAAATGTTGCCTAGAGGTGAAGTAGTCACCAGGTATCAGAGTGAGATTCGGCATCGCAGTCGACATAGCCAATTTTGGGGTTGACATAAAGTTGTTCCTGTGAGTGGCGTATTGAATTTATCTAATTCATATTCAACTGGGATCCCTTGGTCTAAGAGAAATTGACGCAAGGGATCCATAAATTAGGTCGGTTCCCTCATTGTGTCCATGCTGCTGCTGCTATTGAAGAACTGCCAGTGAGACGTCAGCACAGAACGAAATTGTTCTGCCAAAGAGGGTGTTTGACGGTTTTTCCCAATTACTGCTGCCCAGAAAGGTGATCGGGATGAATAGGATGAGTCATCCTGATTGGGAGAAATTATGCGTCGAATTAAATTACGCGCCAAACTAAAATACGAAAATTCCTTCTGCTACATATTTATATCTATATTTATTTAAGAATTCTGTTTCTGTTGAAGCCATTTCTTATTTTCATAGTTCTTGAATAATGACATGAGTATAAATAATTTATTAATGCTAATAGAAATTATCATCATTTAACGGTATAAACATTTTGGAATTTCTTCAATTTTGGTTTAAAAGTTTCACTTTTAATTTAACTGTAAATAAAAACAGTGGTAGTTCATCGATCAATACAGAGGTTTTATTTTCGATTTAAAAATACTATGCTCGAAGTATTTTCTATACATTGTGTGATACATTAATTTTTCATGTAATTTAATTGTTAAAGTTTTTGGGTAATAAATGAGTTATACTACAGTAAAATACAAAATATTTTAACCATTTTTTGAATAATCCCTAATATATATATATAGTGCTTAGCATAAGTTTTATAAAATTACCAAGGGATCTTTTACACATCGAATTACTGTGGGTGTCAACCAGCGTAAAATAGGAATCTATGGGATCTATCGGCTTTAGAAAAAAGGGGGGAAAATGGGTTGATAATTGTTGCTTTCAGCATTGATTTCTCAAATTAAAAAATGAACGAAAAAAAAAATGTCGTAACTTTCAGAGTTTAATTTAATTATCTCCCTTGATCTGTAATTTTTTTTCCGAAGACATTTCTTCGAGCACCGTGGAAGAAACGGAATTAATTTTATAGGAAAATTTCACCCAGGAATTTTTTGTTTATTTGAATTAAATTTTCATCTTTTCTATTTTCTCGGATATTAGATTGTTACAGAAATCGGATGAAAGAAAACAAACCGGTAAGTAAAATATTCATCTTTGTATTAGAAAAATTACATTGCTATAAATATTTTCACACAGAATTTTATTGGATCGATCGATGCGACAAAAATGCCGATAGAGAACTGACATGAATTTTTAAAAAAATGAATTTAAAAAAGAAGAAAATCTCAAAACTAGCTAGTATTTAATTATGTTGTTTTTGAAATAGCACAATTAATTATGGACTGCTTTCAATTGTGATGATTTTTTGATTAACAGGCGACTCGTCTTGATACATACATATATATATATATATATATATATATAGAGAGAGAGAGAGAGAGAGAGAGAGAGAGAGAGAGAGAAAGAAAACGGATAAGTAAAAAAACTAAAAAATTCCACAAGAAAGGAGTGTTAAAAAATCTTATTAAAAAATTAAAATTTCTTCTATTTATCTTCCTGTATTAAAATTTTGCCTTGCATTCGTACATGGAAAAACAATCTGACCTAAATTTATTTCTGCAATTTATGTTTATAAATTTCCATTTGTTTAAAAGATTCAATAATTTTAAAAAATCAAGCTCAGTATATATATATATATATATATATATATATAGTTCTGCGCATAAGTTTTCGTCACAATTTGATCTAAGTGTTAAATCAATGTTATTTATTATTTCATGCGGCCAAAATCAATTAAATTTTGCTTATATTTAAAATAATAGGAAAAATATTTAAGATAGGAATTTATTGGTAACACAATTATTTCCTTAATAAATTATGTGAAAAAAAATTTTGAATTAAAGTGTGTATAAGTTTTTGCTATTTAATGTTTACTATTATTTTTACATTATTCATTAATCAAGAATTTGAATCAAATTATTCTTTACAATAAAAATTATTTAACCTTATATCTGTTCAGTGCAAAGTAACAACATTGATTGTAGTAATCGCTTTAATCCAGAATGAAATGCGAATGTACTTAATCTAATAGCCATGGCCACTGGGCTTTCTCTTTTTATGACACTGTGTGCCAGGAGCAGACTATCTCAGTCTTCTTTCTCGGAAAGCCCTGTTGGATAACAGGGCCTTCTACCTAATATCCTATTCTTTCTTCTAACTTGAAGGCATTAACTTACATCCTCCTATATCTGCCTAATAAGTAAGTGAGGAATTAATAAATTTAAAAAAAACAAACTTTAATTTGTATTCAAAAGAAAAATTATTAAAATATGCTAACACTCCCTGAGGACTCTAACTGGAGAAAGGTTTGATGCATGCATAAATAAAAAGGGACCTCCCGACAAATGGAGGAAGCTCACTTCTTTTTCCGCAGTGACCAGCGAATTGACTACATCTCAACTCCCAACTGCTAGTGAAAGCCAACGTCGTCGCTCTAAGGTGCCATGGTGGGTTAATTTTTCACTAATAACACTCGTTTCGGTTAACAGTATGCCAAAATACAAAAGCTACGAAATGGACCTATTGAACTACGAACTAAAACACTGGATTATGACAAACTCCCAAGAGTGACTAACAAATTGTTAAAGCTTTAAAATACTAAATAAGGACACACATATACCAAGAAACGATTAACATATTTTTAAACACCTAGACTGGGGGATTCAACCATTTCAATCGTATTCAGGGAAAATTCCTTCACCCATTGAAGGGTTGTTGAACCCAGGAAATAAAGGAAAAATATAAAAAACATCTTTGTCTCCTATCTGTTGCTGAGTTTTTTGTATAATACTTTTGGAGCCTTCTTGTTCAAGGAGTTACATCAACATGGCAATGTGGGGTAAAATAGAATAACCTCAGAATGGAGTCAGATAAAAAATGTTAACACAGCTTGCCCCTGACCTCTGCCTGAACCTAAAAGTAGAATGTTTGCCAATAGTCCAGGAGACCAGGGTTCAATTCCATGTCAAGTCATACCAAAGACCAAAAAAATGGTATTTGATATCACCTTGCTTAACACTCAGCTCCATAAGGTAAGGATCAAGGGAAAAGTGGAGCAGTCCAGGGAATGGAGTAGTACCCTCCCCAACAACTCAGTGTGGTAACTGTTATAAAGGGAGGCTTCTTGCCAACTTTATATCTGCCTCTGGAAGTCCTCCATTATTTCGGCTCAGTACAGAGTATTTGATCATGGAAACACAAACTGAATGACTCTATAAAAAGGGTGTGTTTAAGACCTGTCCCACTTTTCAACTTTCTTGTTTTATAAAAGTAGTTTCCAGCCCAGAATGTACAAACATCACACACACATTTTATGTTCTTCTCATCTAATAAACAAACATTAAAAGTTATCAGTGCATTTTCATTATTTATTCATCCCATATTGTCAAACCCCATAATACAACATAGTCAGAAGTGGCCAAATGAAAGTTTCAAATGAAATCTAAGAAAAAAATTTAAGCGGAAAAAAGAAAAAAAACAACTTTTTTTCCCCTGTTAAAAAAGATAACACCCATCACCCTGCACGCATGCATTTTGAAAAAAGCAGGAATTCTTCTATAATTTGAAAAAGAAAAAAATTCTTCACAGAATTATAAATGTATTTTTCTCATTTTATTCAAAATAATTGCTATGAAACATTTTTCTGAAAATATCCAACCTCCTTAGAAGATGTCCTTATCTGGAAATGTTCAAAACAACTGGTGAAAATTAAAACAGAATTTTTAAAACTCATGTTGTAGTCCCTACATAATGGACTCACCCTCCTCTATAAATACACTTCAACGAGAGTGTCAGACAGTAGTGCATTAATCAGCGTTACACAATCACATGTGATACCATTTGCATAGTGGACGGATAGTCACTACAACACTGGACTCTCAGCTTTCTATCAACTAACTAGTGTTTAACCAGGTTCACTCATATCTTGTTTCTGTTACTTGAATATATACATTTTTCTATCAAACCTTTTGTGTTCCCCATGTCTTTCTTTGGTCATCATCACAACAACTAATCTGTCACCAGTTGACTCTCAAATCAAGTTGATACAGAATATCAAACATCTGTATTTCTAACAATTATTAGTCGGGAATATTTTGACATTTATGAGGGATTACAATTTGATGATGATTTACAAAAAACAGTACTAGACAAGGTGATTAACAAATTTGAGGAATTTTAGATGCATAAAGCTTATGATTTGTATCAATTCCACCTTTGGAAGCAAGAACAATCTGAAAGTTTATTGACCTATATAGCTTCTTTGTACCAACTAGTAAAAAACTAAATCGTAGGTTGATTAAAAGACAGATTCGTTAAGGATGAAGTCATTGTGGGTGTTATTGACAATGTATTAAGATAGAAATTTTTAGCAGACAAAATACTAACCCTCAACAAATGCTTACTGATAGGTAGAGATCATGAATCATCTAAATGGTTGGATTAAACAAAATAGGTTCTAGTTTTTGCTTTCCCAGTTGCCTGTTGTAACAGGCAACTGGGTCTGTCCTATTCACCTTCTCCTTCTTCACATCAATTCACTCATCCACTCTGTCCAACTGTCAAATGAGCAGTCTGCAACACATACTATTTCTTAGGTTGTGTTACATGGAAAAAAGGAAATGCCGTGAATGAAGATTATAAGCTCTAATAGTAAGAGAAGATAGATGTCATCACCAAAGTCTGCAATAGAATGGTGAATTTTGGATTTGATATTGGCAGAGATGTGATTGTAGATAAGAGCTGTCCTTCAGGGAGTATTCTCCCATAATAAAGCCTACAAACAAAAAATTATATGGAGCAGGTTGACTCCAAATAAAAATCCTATGATGTGTAGATGTCACACTGAGTTATAGGAAGGATTCTCCGATAATAAAACCTACAAACTAAAGATTATATGGAGCAGGTTGACTCAAAATAAAAATCCTATGATGTGTAGATGCCACATTGAGTTATGGGAAAACAAATTTGCAACAGTAAATGTATGTTGTGCTTGGCCTAGTAGAAACATTATTGGGTGGACCTGCAGTCAATGCTCTCAATTTATTGAGTAAAATTGATACAATAACAAGTGATAGTCACCAATACAAAAATCTCTCCCAGTGTGTTCACAGACCTTCGGAAATTGAGGCATATTTACAAGATTCAAATGCACAGGACAATATAACTGTTCTCAATCACCACTCTTAGATGTCTACCACTTCCCAGGAAGAAGAAAGTCCAGAAGGAGTTAAAATGATTTGAAAAAGAGAAAATTATCCATCCAGTAAAGTTGTCAACAAACTCTAAGTTGAATGAAAGTGTGAAATGGGAAAATTTTTCTCTTCTCTCAACTGATCAACTCTTTGCTGAACTTGACAGAGCCACTGTGTTCACTAAACTTGATTGCAACAGTGTTTCCATCCAGCAGTTTTACACAAGGACTTCCAGGAACTTACGACTTTCCTCACTCCATATGGTTGATTCTGTTACCAAAGGCTACCTTTTGGAATAAGCTCCGAATTAGAAATCATCCACAGGGAAATGATGCACATTGTATCTGGAATACCAGGGGTCATTTGTGATGTTGGTAATGTCCTGGTCAGTATGTTATATATGTTGAGACAAGAATGCCCATGTGAGAAGCAGCTTGCAGAGGGCTGCGTCCCTTAGTGACCCATGGTTGACCAACCAAAGCTAAGATGTGGAAGAAGTGCTGCAATGGTCAAGAGAAGAACTTGGGTCTATATTGCCATCTGTCCCTGTCTCCACTCATTTCTCACACACAACAGAATATCACCCTTTTGAGAATCAAGTGTGAGAGTTATATTTTTGTAAAGAAGTGTATTCATTCTGGTCAGCAGAAGAACATAAAATGAGCATGACTCGAGGGGATAAATTCTACTACAAAGAATGGGAGCAGAAGAAGTGACATTAAATGAAAAATATCTATTCTTGACTTGTGAAATAAAATTTCTTGGGCACTTAATCTCCAAAGAAAGAATCTGAATAGATCATAAAAGCTATATAGGAGTTCACCAGACTCCAAAATATGTCTGAGCTAAGAAGGTTAATTGGAATGGCAAATCATCTCTGCAAATTAACTGAGAATTTAGCGGAGACAACCAAATAACTTTGGGACTTACAAAAAAAAACATTTGGATATGGGATCAACTGCAGGAAATAGTGTTCGAGACTCCAAAGAAAAAACTGAGCTCTGCACCAATACTGATACATTATAGTTCTGAAGATCCAACAAAGGTCTTAGCAGATGCATCATCTTATGGCTTAAGCGGAGTGCTTCTTCAGGAGGTAGGAGATGACTGGAGATCTATCTGTATTCTAAGCATCAACATCTCTCACTGGAACAGAGTAGAAATATGCACAGATTGAGAAGGAAGCATTGGCAGTCACATAGTGCTGTGAAAAGTTTTCAGATTTCTTGATAAGACTACCAAAATTCTTGATAGAAACAGATCACAAAGTTCTACTGCCAATGCTAAAGACAAAGCATCTTGATGAATCAACACCCAGAAACCAGTATTTCCTCATGTGCCTAATGAGATTCCCGTATGAGATTACACACACTGCATGGATAAATCTCATTAGAGCAGACACCCTATCCAGGGTTCCTGGCAATGTACTAATGAAATATGAGTTCCAGCTGGAGACAGAGAAAGACATATTTGTCTGTTCCATCATAGAGAACAGCACAGTGAATAACAAATGGCTGGAGGAAATCAGGCAGAATATGAATCACTGCCCTGTGCAGTGACACAAAATCCTGAACTGAAACCCTACTGGTTCATAAGGGAATATCTCACAGTTTATCAGGGACTCTTACTGTATCAGCCATGACTCATCATCCTTGCAGACCTCTAAAAAGACATTTTGGATCGTCTACACAAAGGATGCTAAATTATAGTCAAATGCCAACACTAACACGGGACAATGTTTGGTAGCCTGGCTTTTTGAAAGAAATTGCTGAGAAGGTAGGAAGGTGCAGTATCTGTGAGAAAGAAAATATCCACCAGTGCCACTACAACCCACCAAGTTACCTGATTACCCATGGCAGAAGGTTGGAATGGACTTATTCTATCTGAAAGGACACATTACCTATTAGCCATTGACAATTATTCCAGATGGATAGTGATATTTCATCTACAGGCAACAATTTCAGGTGGTATTCTTGACAACTCCAAATCAATATTCACTTGAAATGGTATTCGTGAAATTTTCATTAGCAATAACAGCGCTCAGTTCATATCCAAATAGTTCTTGAATTTCTCAAATATTTTTCACTTTGTACACTTTATAAGTAGTCCCCAAGGAAATATAGAAACTGAATGTGTGGTTCTGACTGACCAAAACCCTTTTGAGAAAGCAAATAATCCATATGTTGCACTACTTAACTATTGCAATATTCCACTCCAACATGGCAAGACTCCTACAAAATTGTTTATGAATTGGAAAGTCAGGACTCAAATTCCAACAATTTCCCATAAAAACATATTCTGCCCACAAAATATTGAGCAACACAAAAATCCAGACTCCCACCTCAAAGTGAAACAGAAAATTAATTTCAACAAGCAACATCAAAATAGAGAGCTTGCATCTTAGGTTGAAGACACCAAAAAGCAGTCCAACCAAAATGGTTGAAACTCTATCACCAAGATCAGTACTTGTCAAGACTAATCCGGGACTATTTTATTAAAACAGAAAAGTCATCTTTGTGATAGAAGTGAGAAAAGCAAGTTTCCTCAAGTAGCTACTCCATCAGAATTGTCTACCTTACCTGAGTACAGTGAAGACAATTCAGCAGAACATCTAACAGAACAAATTGACCAATCAGAGACCTAATTCACTGCACACGTGGATGAAGTTTCAAGTCAGCTGCATATGCCTAGAAACGTTAGAGAATTTTACCACTTAAAAATCTATCTTTTCATAACCTAAGACGTGGATCTGGTGTAAAATGCTGTTACTTCTCTTAGATCATAGAATATAAAAATATACACTCTCCTGTTTTATAAGAGTCGTTTCCAGCTCCACATGTAAAAATATCCCACACAGTTTTTATGTATTTCTCACTTAATAAGATAACATTAATTAAAGCTAACACTGCATTATAATTATTTATTAATCCCATATTGTAAAACTCCGTAATACTATAATGTGTGTCTAAGTGGTTTCTGTACTTGCTTTATTTTCAAATTCCTGCTGCCATCAAGCTTTTGAACTGTCAGACAGGGTTTACCTGCAGGACAGTTTCTTTTCATCCTATTCTTAAGCTGAATTTTTCTTGTCTCTATGTTCATATTAATGTTGTTACTCAATATTGCTCCGAATTTTGCCTACATGAGTTGTACTTGTCAAATTTGGCCATTCATATAGTCTGCTTTACTTGGAATGTCAATATACTGTGTGGCTTAAGCACAGGTTTAATTCATAATATTATATTTCTATAATTACTCCTGTTAAAACTTCAAAGAAGATATTCAAAATATGGTAAATTTTAAATCCAGTCAACATGCTTTTAAAAGGTCTGTGCAAATACCTAAGAAGGGACACCTTTTTTTATTCTTGTGATAGATAAGACTCAGAAAAAGTAAAAATCCTTAGATGACTCAGAAGTTTTTCAATCTTTCTGTACTTGCTAATAGTGGCATGCATATCTTGAGTCTGAAGCAGTTTAAGCTGAGGAAGGTACTCTTTGTGGTTGTTAGTGTTGTGTTAGTTGGTGTGTTACACACCACAGAAGTAATCAAAAATATTTATTATGTGAAACATGAAAGCAAAGAAAATATCCTGTATTTTCAAATTCAATATGTCACAAAAATATTGCAAAATCATTGACTTTTTTTCTTTTAAGTATTAGAATTATTTTCAATAATATATAAATTCTAACATAGAATATAAGTTATGTTCATTGAAACAAAAATTCTAAACTCGTATTTCAATATAATTCATAAGGATGCTGTGTTTTTTAATAATATTTCTCTTTCATTTACAGATGTCAATTGATTTGGAGAAAGAATGAATTCTTTTATTGGCCCGGCATTATATAAAGAAGACTTCTTTTAAGACATACAGGCAAACAGATTATTAAAAAATTATGCTGTATGAGTCTTTTCACTGAGTTAATGAATAAAAACAGATACATACATAGGAGACAAATGTGATTCTCATGAGATGAATGGATGACCAGTTTTTGTGAATTCTAAAATGTAAATATACATAGAACAAAGATTTTCATATATAAATTGTGTGGATTAACATTTTTAATGAGTTCTTCTTAAAACACAATTTGGCATCGTTGCAATTGTGAGCAACTTCTAATTCATACACACTCCTGTAAATCCATATTGGAATTAAATTCTTCATGTGGATTAAGGTTTTCAAGCAAATGCTAAAAAATATATGAAAACATATTGTAAAATGTGTTCACAAGTCTTTCAGTGAGTTTACTTCAAAAAGTCATGCAGAAACACTCTGAAAGTAAAACATTCTTCTGTGAAGTGTGTGGATCAGCATTTTCAAATGGATCGGTTTTAAAGGCACATATGCGAACACACACTGGAGAGAAACCATTTGCTTGTGAAGTATGCAGCTCAGCTTTTTCACAGCAATCTAGTTTAAAAACACATATGCGATTACATACTGGAGAGAAACCCTACAAATGTGAATTATGCGATTTAGCATTTCCATATACTTTTACTTTAAAGACTCACATGCAAACACACACGGGAAGAAAACCTTACGTTTGTAAAGTATGTGGATCAGCATTTACAGTGAAGTCAACTCTTAAAACACATATGCGAAAACACACTGGAGAGAAACCTTATACTTGTGAAGTTTGTGGATTAGCATTTGCTGTGAATATAACTCTAAAGAGACATCTGCAGAAACACACTGGTAAGAAACCTTATACTTGTGAAGTGTGTGGATTAGCATTTGCAGAGAATTCTACTTTGAAAATACATATGCGATTACATACTGGAGAGAAACCTTACATTTGCAAAGTGTGTGGATCAGCATTTCCTGTGAATTCCAGTTTTAAAATACACATGCAAAAACACACTGGGGAGAAACCCTACTCTTGTGAAGTGTGTGGATCAGCATTTGCAGTGAATGCCCACTTAAAAGAACACATGCGAACACACACTGGAGAGAAACCTTACAAATGTGAAATTTGTGGATCAGCCTTTACAGTGAAAAGTAGTTTAACAAAACACATGCGCTTACACACTGGAGAGAAACCTTATACTTGTGAAGTTTGTGGATCAGCATTTACAGACAGTTCCCATTTAAAAGCACACATGCGAACACACACTGGAGAGAAACCATACATTTGTAATGTGTGTGGATCAGCATTTCCAGTAAATTCCCGTTTAAAAATACATATGCAAATTCACACTGGAGAGAAACCTTACACTTGTGAAGTGTGTGGGTCAGCATTTCCATTGAGTAGTAGTTTAAAAAAACACATGTTTATACATACTGGAGAGAAGCCATTCTCTTGTGAAGTGTGTGGATCACTATTTTCTACAAAAGGTAATTTAGATAGACACATGCAAACACATACAGGTGAAAAACCTTATACTTGTGAAGTGTGTAGATCAGCATTTTCACAAAGTTCAAATTTGAAAACACACATGCGAATACATACTAAAGAGAAACCCTTCACTTGCAAATTATGTAGATCAGCATTCTCGCGAAAATCACAGTTGCTAAAACACATACAAAAACATCCTGGGGAGAAATTCTAGATATGTGAAGTGTATGGATCAGCTTTTTCCGTGAATACCAACATGAAAAATCCTAAGCAAATATACACTGATGATTAACCTGACACTAAGTTTATGGAGAAGCATTTTTATATTCTTCAGTTTTAAAATGTCACATGCACATACACATAGGAAAGAAACATTCACTTGTGAAATGTGTGGAAGAATATTTTCAGGGCATTCAGCTTTAAAAATTCACATGACACATACTTTTGTGAAACAGTATTTTCAAATAAGCAGTATGAATCCACATAATTAGATATGAAACCATATACTTCTGTCATTTGTCAATCAACGAGTCTGCATAACACAGTGGAACAAAAAGCCAGATCTTTTGAAATGGGTCAGCTATAAGAAATAAATGTGAAATGATAATAGAATGGATCTCTATACTTTTGAAATTTGTGCATCTGCAGTTTTTAAAGAATTATAGCTGAAAAATATGTATGCAAAGATTCACATGTAAGAAACTGCTTGAGGTGTGTGCATTAGCCTCTTTTTGGAATTCAATTTTGAAAAGATATATATGAACACATAGAAGAGAAAGACATGAATAGGCAAATATAAACATATTGAAATCGATAGGAATAAATTGAGTCAGACAGGCAAGTATAAGGATGGCAAAATAGATAGAGCTAGGAATAAGAGATAGACATGAATAGGCAAATATAAACATATTGAAATCGATAGGAATAAATTGAGTCAGACAGACAGGCAAGTATAAGGATGGCAAAATAGATAGAGCTAGGAATAAGAGATAGATATGAAAATATTAAGATAGATTGGAAGACACTGAGACAGATATGTGGATGATAAAAAGTTCATATAATGATGCTATATCTGCTCTTGCTGAGGTTTTGGATCTCTAGATTCCAAGCACTGCAACACTGATGTAAGACGAGAATGGACCATAAGGAAGACTGTTGAAAAAAAAAACTTGTATGGTCACATTCTATGAAAGTATTTTGGTCAGCCTATGAACTTTTCAGCTGATCCTCATTGATAGATAGGTATTATAAGCATGCAGGTGCCCGTGGTGTAATGGTTCTTGTTGTAGGAAATTGACACGGCAACATGAGTTCAAAACCTTGACGAGGCTGATTGCATTTCATATAGCACTAATACCCTTGGGAAAGGTATGAATCCAACTATTCTCCCTCCATCTGTGTGTAAATAGTAAGGCAGACTCGTTTCTTCAGCCTTGGTGAGGCAACTAGTCTTGGAGAAGGAAAACTCTGAATTCAAACCTATTAAACTTCCCTTAAAAATTGACCTTGTGTCATATCCTGCCCAAGTGGCATGGTTGGTAAATATGGATTGGCATGATAAGCATACTAAGATGGATAATCATGAATATGGAAAGAGACAGATTGGTAAATTAATGCTAACAGACAGATATGAAAATACCTAGATAAAGATATAAATAGAATATTACAACCAAACAAGGATAAACAGGAACAAACTGAGATTAATAATGAACAATATTGAGATTGATGGGAAGAGACTGAAATTGAAAGAGTATTGCAAACAGATGGGTATGAAGATACCAAGATTAGCAGAGCTACAATTAGAGAATTCACATTCAAGTTTTTTAATAAATTTGAACACGAAAACTGATTGGTTCCATGAATCCCTCATATCAAAGATATTATTTGTGTCAAATTCCTTGAAATTACTGAATTTTAATGAGCATAGAAGACTTGAATATGAAATGACAATTGGCAAAAAAACCCAAAAAGGCAGGTGTTAAGAGCATAGTAAGATAGAAAGATAACTGAAACGACAGATATTGATCTACTGAGATTTATTGGAAAAGAATGAAGGATATTGATGCAAACAGACAGGTATATGTATACCAAAGTAGACAGACATGAATAAATATGAATATATTGAGATAGGTAGGAATAGACTAAGATTGATGCAAGAGAGACAGTTAAGTATGACTATGTCAAGATAGAGACAGTAAGATATGAATTTTACTGAGATTGATTAGGAGAGACTGTTAAGTATGACTATCTCAAGATAGATAGAGACAGAAAGATATGAATTTTACTGAGATTGATTAGGAGAGACCAAGATTGATGCAAGAGAGACAGTTAAGTACGGCTATCTCAAGATAGATAGAAACAAAAAGATATGAATTTTAATGAGATTGATTAGGAGAGACTGAGATTGATGCAAGAGAGACAGTTAAGTATGACTATCTCAAGAGAGAGACAAAAAGATATGAATTTTACTGAGATTGATTAGGAGAGACCAAGATTGATGCAAGAGAGACTGGTATGAGACACAAATAGAGAGTTATGAACATATTGATATATTGTGAAATGAGGAGGTCTGAATTTTGTGAAGTTCACATTTAAGATTGTTTTATTACATTTGAACTGCAGCAGTATGCAGTGTAATGAGGATACATGAATTTCTATACCTGTGACCTATTTGTATTGTTCCTCTTCTTTTTCCTTCTCTAAAAAACTGTGTTCTGTTTTCCTTTGTTGGTTTGTTCTTCTGCCATTAAATCTAGTTACTCACTGAATTGTTGTTGAATACAACACTCTGTATACGAAGATGCCTTTTTAAACCCGTCCTTCTCACACTCTCACATAAACCAATATAGCCGTCTGTTTACTTCTGGTCCTAGAAAAACACTTTCTTTCTCGAGAGTATCAGGGGAGGTAACTTGCATGCCTTAACAGTTGTAGTTGTATTTACTTGTTATTTCATACATCTCTCACTATTGGTGTAGTGGCAACAGGCTGAGACATATCTGTGCCAGAGAAAAAGATGTAAGCACCAAGTCATAAGTCAACATAATTATTAAGTCATTCTGTCAGTATGGATTTCCCTGACTCTACCTTTCCATCCATTCCTATCACCCATTGCTTCCAGCTGGTCATCTAAACTACATCTGGTGTCTGCACAGAGCTGATGTAAGTTCTAATTGGTTGGTCAACTCTAGCCCATGCATGTGGAGGGCTTCATTGAAGAACTTCATTTATGAGTTCATCTTTGCTTCTTCAGCAATGCCGAGGATGTCTTGTTCATCTGATTTGGATGATTTTTGAGATGGAGGTAAGTGGCCATACTGGTGTAGTTCTGTGAGGTGTTACTTTCAGATTTCTTCAATAAAACACATAGCATTTTTATGTAGTTCTCATCAAGATTTTCTCCATGCATTTTGTTTGTGTCTATGTTGTATATTGAATTAACCATGTTATATTGACAAGTGCACTTAAAGACAACACTTCCTTCAAACAAAATAGCTTGATATTGCAGATATGCACCATCACTGAAACAGTGTTGATTAAGAAAATCAGTGACCAAAAACACATTTGACAATTGGAAACAGAATATTGAGTTTTTGAAGGAAAACAGGAAATAAATTCAACAATTTGAATATGTACAAATATGAAGAACACGTCTTCAGAGGATTTCTTTTTTCTTTAAGTTGTCCAGGAAAACTGAAAATAAATCTGACTGTTTGAAAATTCTTAAAAATGAAAAACGCTTTGTTATAAAAGATGATTTTATTTAATACATCTGGAAAAAGTGAAAATAAACCCAACAGTATGAAAATATACTGAATTGAAAAAACACAAAAGCTTCAGAAGAAGATTTTATTTTTAGTTGGAATTATTTTTCAACCTTTTATGTTTTGGTTTTTGAATATGGAAACATTAAACCTTCATCAGGACATATGAATTGTTAGATGAAATGGAAAAAAAAAGCAAGTTTTAAAAATTCTATTTTAGTTGATGTTATTCTGTTTCAATTCTATGTAATTAGTGTCTGAAAATTAATTTTTAGAAACCTGAATTATTTCCTCACAGAAAAGTTCATATAACTTTATCTATCTATCTATATTCATATTTATCTTATTTATGTTCCTTGCCATTCATTTTAATGCATGTAGAGAATATTTGCCTGCCTTAAAAAACAGCATTAAAAATGTTATATCCAACCATCTACCAGGGAGAAATACACAACTATCTTAGCCTCAAAGCAAACAGCAATTTGATTTGTTCTTTCCTTATTATTTCGTTTTATTTCAGAGAATCAGTTACAAAAATGAATAATTGAGAACAACAAAAATTTAATGCGGACTTTATCAAATTTCCATTGCCTTAATGAGTAGAGTGTTCCCTAATGGTCTGGGAGACTGGGTTCAATATCAGGTCGAGTCTTACCAAAGACACAAAAAATGGTACTTGATGCTGCCTTACTTAGCACTCAGCACTATAAGGTAATGGTGTAATTGTTATCGTCGTAGGAAATGGACACGGCGACACGAGTTCAAACCCTGGACGAGACTGATTGCATTTCACATAGCACTAATACCCTTGGGAAAGGTATGTATCCAATTATTCTCCCTCCAGCTATGGGTAAATAGTAGGACAGACTAGGTTCTTCAGCCTTGGTTAGGCAACTAGTCTAGGAGAAGGAAAACTCTGAATTCAAACCTGTTAAACTCCGCTTAAAAATTGACCGTGTGTCATATCCTACCCGAGCGGAGGGGTTGGTAAATAGGATAAGGTAATGGTAATCAAGGGTAAAGTAGAGCAATCCAGGAAATGGAGTAGTGCCCCCCCTTAGCTGTGGTGTGGTAGCTGTTGAAAATGAGCTTTCGGGTCAACCTTGATTAAGGTCACCAACTTTACTTATCAAATATAGAAGTAAGAATCATTTATTCAAGTTTTTTTAATTAT
Source organism: Sepioteuthis lessoniana (assembly GCA_963585895.1). Taxonomy (NCBI): domain Eukaryota; kingdom Metazoa; phylum Mollusca; class Cephalopoda; order Myopsida; family Loliginidae; genus Sepioteuthis; species Sepioteuthis lessoniana. Next base: position 47,760,282 of record OY757908.1, on the reverse strand, counting down.
CTTTTTAGCATTTTTGTAGGTAAATAATGAATTACTATTTTATAAACAACATTGAATAAATTATTAAATATTACTTCTTTAACTACCACACAGCTGCAAAAACAAAATAAAAATGTATCAAATGAAAAATTTGTTTTGCCTTATTTTTAAGTAGACGCAAGTTTTTTTTTGTCTCTTGTTTTGTATTTCTCGTCTATTTACTTTAACATCTAACTACATATATTGCCGAATTATTGTTAACACTGGACTTAACCATGCAGTTAATTAAATTGCATTTTCGATTGTTTCCAGCTTTGTTGGGAGAATGTTGGTATATTATTCTGGGTATCTGGTTGTAGAGAAGGGGAAAATTTCGTATTTTGGTTTGGCGCGCAAATTTAATTTGACACTTAATTTCACCCAATCACGATGACTTATCCTATTCACCCCGGACCTTTCATTTCCGGTCAACAAATCGGGTTAGCTGCCAAACCCAGTCTCTTTGGCTGGAGACGCCGACCAGTGCAGACGTCCCATTGGCCGTTCTTCAATAGCGATGCTTTTTAGCTGGACAATGCTGCCCAGTGCAGATATCTTACTGTGGCTCTAGCAGCAGCAGCAACATGGACACACACGAGGGAACCCATCTAATTTATGGATTCCTCGCGGGGAATCCCAGTTGAATATAAATCAGATGCATTCAACATGCCTCGCACAGGCATAACTTTATGTCACCCCAAAATTGGCTATGTTGATCTGAGCGTAATCCCGTTCTCAACACGCATGGAGATAACGCATACTCTCCCAAAATACCAGGCACGAAACTCATGGTGACATCCAAAGTTCAATTCCTACAACTGCAACATGTCTTTCGCAAAAATGCAAAAAACACAATCCCTCACGTCCGACGACACACGCTGCCATCTCAACTTCTCATAACTCAATTTCGTCTCAATACTCACAACCCTTCACGAGTCTTGCAGCACCAAAAGCAAACACAATATTCCATGCTGCAAATAAAAACCTATTCATAAAAACACCTTTCGACCTTGGCCATCTTACTTCTTCATCATCATCCTCCTTTTATTTCTTAACAACTATTCGCGAGGGACCTTACAAACTCAGCGAGGAAACAACACAACGTAAACACATATGTTACAACCTATCCTCGCTAACAACAAACTTTCCCTCGCTACTAACAAACCAACATCTCCAGCTAAAAATCATCATCAAAACTAATGCTAAATGGTAAAAAATACGATGTGGTCAGTAATTTGCACTTTTCAGTGTTGAAATTTGTCAGCTTTCAGTGATAGTGGGGATTTAGATTCATAGTAACATTGGTTTGTCACTAAGAAAATAAAGGTGGTTGTGGAAGTAAAAAATGGTAAAAGAAAGCAAGAGTATCATGTAAATAAGGTGGTGTTTCTGTGGAAAGAGTTAAGTAGAACTGTCCCTTGGTAATGAAATGGTATTAAGAGATATTGTGGTAGCTATGGTTAAGTTTCATCTCGTGTGTCGAACTAACTTTTGTTATATATTTCAGGTTGTGAAAATTAAGCAAAGGGAAATTTTAATTTTTTTCGCCAGTAAGTTAAATGCACTGGGTGCTTAATTTTGTTGAAGAATTTGCATGTGTCCGAATATTGGTCGTTTTTTCTGTTGAAGACTTTGTCCTTTTGAATGAAATGATTGCATTTTCATCTCACGTCATAAAGTCACCACTTTGTGGCACCAGAAGCGTGTGAGTTTTGGTATTGATTACTTGAAGGTTTCTATTCTGATGTTTATCCTATCCGAATACCATTATTGACCGACACAATTATTTGTGTGTGAGGGACATAATGCAGACACTAGTTTCAAAAGAAATTTTTTATGGTTTGATATTTTCTAATGTAAAACAATTCCTTGTGAATTAGCAACAATATATGTTTAGCAGAAAGAACTTCGTATCTTTGGCGTGTAAATTAATTCGACCGTTATGGTTGTCATATTTTCACCCTATGAGGATGACAAATCCCATTCGACCCTGATGACTTTCCCGGGCAAATCGAATTCGGTGAAAGTCCGCCAAATTATGTCTTCCTCAAAATCTTTCAAGCAGGACGAACGCCTTTCTGCCCGCTCCCTTCCGAGCAGCAGAATCACAACACTATGAGGAGAGCCGTCTAATTCATGGACCTTTGAGTATACCCTTCTAGACCAAAGGTTCCCTGTTGAGTTTGAATTAAATGAATTTAATCCGCCTCTGACAATTCAGTTATTTCATTCCTCCTCTCTGGGAGATCATCATTCTTCTCTCTCCCACTGCTATAAGACTTTGCACTCTTGGCAACACGCCAACTGCCGGCTCTTCACCTTTTCTTCTTCCTACGAGACTTGTAGCATAAAGGTTCCCCTTTATTCTGGCTGTAATAAAACATCCTCATTGTTAAATCTATCAATATTTTCTGTTTCATCATTTTATTTTCTCTCCCTGAATTTAACGAAGGGGCTCCAGGTTACATTAACATTGATTACCATTTTTGTATTTTAATTATCATACAGACCTTTTCTCTGTTATATATGTATTACCTGAGCCAACTTAATGGAGTAAATACAGAACGGATATGGAAAAGTAAAAGATTACATTACAGAGAAAACTCCAATCATGCATTTGAATAGCGTTTTGGTATAAATTTAGAGTTCTTAATAGAATATAAATTGTTTAAAAACTTACGTCGAATTATGGTGTCATGCTCATATGACATGAAATTTGTTGAGCCTAGAGCCCCTCTTTTGGTAAATGGACACGCTTGTGTATGCTTCTTCTTTTCAAGACCAGAATGAAAGGAGGGTGTTTGATTTTGTCATTCCGTTCTTTTATACCACTTTGGTTACTTCACCTAGAAGCCAATAGAGGAGCTATTTTGAAGGTAAGTGATGTAATCCCTTCGTAGTTAGAATACAGAAAATATATAAATGATTTTTATACAATACCTAAAAACGTTTTATAATAAAATTACAATATGATCTTTAAAACCTTAAATAACAATAAATGTCCACCAGAGTCCAATACAAAAAGAGATCCATTGGTTTAAAAAATGGTTGAGAACCTTTGCATTTAGTGGTGCGTGATTTAGAAGTTATATAAATTAACTTACTATACTCAAACAGTTAATCTAATTGATTTAGAAAGGAACGAAAAACGACTCATATTGAAATCTGGGAAGACAAACTAAATTACAACTAATATTTGGATACTGATGGCCTTTTAAAAATATTTTTTGCTTGTATATCTGTGGGGGGTGTCATAGGTTTGGTGTTTAGTTTATTATTTCCCCCACAATTTACGTTGGTTTATATTGAAAAGAGGCACATGAAGTTTACGATATGAAAGATGTGAAACGACGCGTGCAAAAAGATCACTTAAGACAAAGCAGTACAAATCAATTCAAATTTATATATTAAGAATACATTCAATGACATATTTTAAAACATTACTCGTGTTGTAATACTGTTCGTTAAATATTCCTGCGTGTGTGTGTAACTAACACTAATACTACAAAAAAAGAAACTAAATAATAAGTGTCCTGTAGATAAAAAATGCATGTTGACTTAAATATTACTACAGGATTTAATAATGTATGTATGTTAGGAGAAAACGTGTCTTCTCCATTGTTGGTTGTTTTTTCATTCTTTCGGTGGTTTGACGAAAAATCTGTGTTTGTTTTTGAGGCTGAGGCAGGTCTAACCGTATAGGTAGAACAAGGAAGAGAATAGTTGCATGGAATATACATTTTCATGGCGCTTGACTGCTGTAAGTGAAAATGTGAAAGAGAGCTGTGTTGAATCTGTGAGTTGAAATGGTGAAAAAGAGCCATGTTTAATCTGTGAGTCGAAATGGAGAGAGTGAAAGTGCTCTCTCTGGAAGTCACAAAGGAAAGTGTGTTGACCCTGTAAGTGAAAATGTGAAAGAGAGAGTGAATGTTAAAAGACGAGAATATCTATAGATTGTAGAAGACTCCAAAAACGCGGGAGAAAATTGAAGTTGCGGACGTAGTTTTGAGCACTAACAACGTGGTTCTCCTGGCCAATAGGTTCCCGAGACTAATTAGCCTACTGACGCCCGCCATCTTTGTTTCGAGAACAAGTGGCATAACGTCCATTTTAAAATATAAGAGTGCATATCCTATCTATCTATCTATCTATCTATCTATCTATCTATCTAATTCTGTTCCCGTTGAAGCCATTTCGTATTCTCATTGTTCTTGAAAAACGATGTGAGTATAAATAATTTGCTAATGCTAATGGAAATTATCATGATTTAATGGTATAAACATTTTGGAATTCCTTCAATTTTGTTTTGAAAGTTTCACTTTTGGGTTAATTTTAAATAAAAGCAGTATGTAGTTCATCTATCTTAGGCAGATTTAGAGGGTTTTTTTTTTTGCATTTAAAAATGCTATGGCCTAAGTATTTTCTGTATGTTGTGTGATGCATTAATTTTCCATGTGATTTAATTGTTAAAGTTTATGTGTAATAAATTAGTTATGCTCTCTATAAAACATAAAATATTTAAACAATTTTTTATACAATCCCTTATATATATTGTTCTGTGCATAAGTTTTATAAAATTACTAAGGGATCTTTTAAATATCTAATGGCTTTGGGTGTCCACTTGTGTAAAATAGGGATCAGTGGGATCTATCGGCTTAAAAACAAGAAAGAAAGACAAAAAATGGGTTGATAAGTGTTTGATTTCTCAAATTTAAAAAGAAAACCCAAAAAGAATGTCATAACTTTCAGAGTTTATTTCAATTATCTCCCTTGATCTGTATATATATATTTTTTTTTCTTTCGAGGACATTTTTTCGTGCACCGTGGAAGAAACGGAATTAATCTTATAAGAAAATTTCACCCAGGAAATTTTAGTTTATTTGAATTAAGTTTTCATTTTTTTCTGTTTTCCCGGAAATTAGATTGTCAGAGAAATCGGATGAAAGAAAACAGACAAGTAAGTAAAGTATTCATTTTTATATTAGAAAAATTACATTGCTATGAACATTTTCACACAGATTTTTATTGGATCGATCGATGAGACACAAAAATTCCGAAAGAAAACTCAGCTAAATTGTTAAAAAAATTGAATTAAAATAAAAAAAGAAAATCTCAAAACTAGCTTGTATTTAATTTTGTTGTTTTTGAAATAGCACAATTAATTGTAAACTGCTTTCAATTGAGATAATTTTTTTATTAACAGACGACTTGTCTTGATATATATATATATATATATGAGAGAGAGATAGATAGAATGGATAAGTGAGAAAACTAAAAAAAAACAAAAGAAAAGAGCGTTAAAAAAATCTTATTAAAAAATTAAAATAGCTTCTATTAATGTTCCTGTTTGAAACTTTTATTTTGTATTCGTAAATGAAAAAACAATCTGACGTAAATTTATTTCTGCATATGTTTCTAAATTTCCATTTGTTTGAAAGAGTCAATAATTTTTAAAATTAAGTTAAGCATATCTATCTGTCTGTGTATATATATATATATATATATATATATATATATATATATAGTTCTGTGCATATGTTTTCGCCATAATTTGAACTAATTGTTAAATCAATGTTATTTATTATTTCGTGCAGCCGAAATTAAAATTTGCTTACATTCAAAAGGAATGAAAAACATTTAAGATAGGAATCTATTGGTAACATAATTATTTGCTTAATAAATTATGTGAAAAAAGTTATTAAATTAAAGTGCGTATAAGTTTTTGCTATTTTATGTTTACTATTATTTTTACATCATTATTTACATAAATATTATTTATTAATCAAGAATTCTAATCAAATTATTCTTTACAATAAAGATTAGTTAATTCATATCTGTTCAGTGCAAAGTAACGACATTGATAGTAGTAATTGCTTAAATCCAGTGTGAAACGCGAATGTACATAATCTAACCGTCATGGCCAATGGCCTTTCTCTTTTTATGATACAGTGTGCCAAAGGCAGACTAACTATCCCAGTGTTCTTCCTCGGAAAGCCCTGTTGGATTACAGGGCCTTCTACATAATATCCTATTCTTTCTCCTTACATCATCCTAAATCTGCCTAATGAGTAGAATTTTCGCCAATAGTCCAGGAGACCAGGGTTCAATCCCAGGTTGAGTCATATCAAGACTCAAAATATGGTATTTGATGCTACTTCCCTAACACCTGGGTGTGGTAGCTGTTGAAAAGGGAGCCTTTGGGTCACTGTTGACTAAGGTCGCCAACTTTATATCTGCCTCTGGAAGGCCTCCATCATTTAATACAACCTTCCACTTTGGCTCACTACAGAGTATTTGTTCATTGAAACATAAACTGTATGACTCTACTAAAAGGGTGTGTTTAAGACCTGTCCCACATTTGTCTTTATAGCTGAACATTATTGGGCTTTAATCTGGTTTTTGCTTCTCATACCACTGTGGTGATAAAGGAAGGAACTATATAATCTCCCTTACTTTCTGGGAACGAATTGGTCCCCTTTTGTTTAGTTGACTGGTGGGTGGCCATTTTAGTCGTGACTACCTCTAAGACCAGTTCTTAGTTGAATAAAGCTTTTCTTCAAGGTTATCTGACTAACTTCTTCAGTTAATTGCAAGCTCTAACAGATCATATATTACAACCACATTTTCTTTTGGACTTGTTACATTTGGTGTAACATGCAGTTACCTACCATAGATGATTGAATATTAAAATATGAACTTTTCTGTTTTATAAGAGTAGTCTCCAGCCCAGCATATACAAACATCGTACACATATTTTATGTTCTTCCTGTCTAATAAACAAACACTAAAAGCTATCAGTGCATTATCATTATTTATTAATCCCATATCGTGAAACTCCATAATACTGCATGGTCAGAAGTGGTCAAATAAAAGTTTCAAAGACCTCTAAAAAAAAAAATATCGGTGGAAAAAGAAAAAACAAACTTTTTTTCCCCCATTAGAAAAGATAACACCCATTGCCCAGCGGTCATGCATTTTGGAAAAAGCAAGAATTCTTCAATAATTTGAAAAAGAAAAAATTCTTCACTGAATTATAAATGTATTTTTCTCATTTTATTCAAAATAATTGCTATGAAACATTTTTCTGAAAATATTCCTCCTCCTTAGAAGAAGTTCTTATCTGGAAATGTTCAAAACAATTGGTGAAAATTAAAACAGAATTTTTAAAACTCATGTTGTAGTCCCTACATAATGGACTCACCCTCCTCTATAAATACACTTCAACGAGAGTGTCAGACAGGAGTGCATTAATCAGCGTTACACAATCACATGTGATACCATTTGCATAGTGGACGGATAGTCACTACAACACTTGACTCTCAGCTTTCTATCAACTAACTAGTGTTTAACCAGGTTCACTCGTATCTTGTTTCTGTTACTTGAATATATACATTTTTCTATCAAACCTTTTGTGTTCCCCATGTCTTTCTTTAGTCAACATCACAACAACTAATCTGTCACCAGTTGACTCTCAAATCAAGTTGATACAGAATATCAAACATCTGTATTTCTAACAATTATTAGTCTGGAATCTTTTGACATTTATGAGGGATTACAATTTGTGGATGATTTACAAAAAACAGAACAAGATGCGGTGATTAACAAATTTGAGGAATTTTAGATGCACAAAGTTTATGATTTGTAGCAATTCCTCCTTTGGAATCAAGAACAATCTGAAAATTTATAGACCTATATAGCTTCTTTGTGCCAACTAGCAAAGAACTACAACTCAGGATGATTAAAAGACAGATTCATTGAAGATGAAGTCATTGTGGGTTTTAATGATGATGTATTAAGAGAGAAATTTTTAGCATATAAAACGCTAACCCTTGACAAATTCTTACCGATAGTTGGAGCTAATGAATCACGTAAACTGTAGGATTAAAGAAAATGGATTCTAGTTTTAGCTTTCCCAACTGGCAACTGGGTCTGTCCTCTTCACATTCTTCTTCACACACCACATCAGTTCATTTGTCCCCTCTGTCCAACTGATTGTAGAAAAGACCTGTCCTTCAGGGAGTATTCTCCCATAATAAAGCCTACAAACAAAAGGTTATATGGACCAGGTTGACTCAAAATGAAAGTTCTATGATGTGAAAATGCCACACTGAGTTATGGGAAAAGAACTTTGCTACGGGAAATGTATGTTGTGCTTGGCCTTGTAGAAACATTATTGGGTGGACCTGCAATCAATTCTCTCAATTTATTGAGTAAAATTGATACAATAACAAGTAATAGTCACCAATACAAAAATCTCTCCCAGTGTGTTCACAGACCTTGGGAAATTGAGGCTTATTTACAAGATTCATTTGCACAGGACAATATAACCGTTCTCAATCACCACTCTTAGATGTCTACCACTTCCCAGGAAGAAGAAAGTCCAGAAGGAGTTAAAATGATTTGAAAAAGAGAAAATTATCCATCCAGTAAAGTTGTCAACAAACTGGTGTGCTCCAATTCTAACAGTTTCTGAAAGAGATGAAAGAATAATTCTTTGTGTTGATTACTCTAAGTTGAATGAAAGTGTTAAATGAGAAAATTTTTCTCTTCCCTCAACTGATCAACTCCTTGGTGAACTTGACAGAGCCACTGTGTTCACTAAAGTTGATTGCAACAGTGTTTCCATCTAACAGTTTTACACAATGACTTACAGGAGCTTATGACGTTCCTCACTCCATATGGTTAATTCTGTTACCAAAGGCTCCCTTTCGGAATAAGCTCCAGACCAGAAATTATCCACAATGAAATGATGCACATTGTATCTAGAATAGCAGGGGTCATTTGTGATGTTGATAATGTTCTGGTCAGTAGAGGAACATAAAATGTGCATGACCTGAGGGTACAAATGATACTACAAAGAATGGAAGCAGAAGTATCATTAAATGAAAAATATCAATTCTCGACTTGTGAAATAAAATTTCTTGAGCACTTAATCCCAAAGAAAGAATCTGAATAGATCATAAAAGCTATAAAGGAGTTGACCAGACCAAAAAATATGTCTGAGCTAAGAAGGTTAATTGGAATGGCATATCATCTCAGCAAATTACTTGAGAATTTAGCAGACACAACCAAACGACTTTGCCACTTACTTAAAAAAAACATTTTGATATGGGACCAGCTTCAGGAAATAGCGTTCCAGACTCTGAAGAAAAACTGAGCTGTGCACCAGTATTGATACATTATAGTTCTGAAAAATCAACCTAGGGTTTAGCAGATAATTCATCTTATGGTTTGAGTGGAGTGCTTCTTCAGGAGGAAGGAGATGACTGGAGATCTGTATTCTAAGTATTGAGATCTCTCACTGAAACAGAGTAGAAATATCCACAGATTAAGAAGGAAGCATTGGCAGTCACATAGTGCTGTGAAAAGTTTGCAGATTTCCTGATAGGACCACCAAAGTTCTTGATAGAAACAGATCACAAGCTTCTACTACCAGTGCTAAAGACAAAAAATTTTGATGGATTAACACCCAGTAACCAGCATTTCCGCATGTGCCTAATGAGATTCACATGAGATTACACACACCACAGGAAAAAGTCTCATTAGAGCAGACACCCTATCCAGGGTTCCTTCCAATATACTTATGAAACATGAGTTCCAGCTTGAGACAGAGAAGACATATTTGGCAGTTATATACTAGAGAACAGCTCAGTGAATAACAAACGGTTGGAGGAAATAAGGCAGAATATGAATCACTGCCCTGAGCAGTGACACAAAATCCTGAACTGAGACCCTACTAGTTCATAAGGGAATAACTCACAGTTTATCAGGGACTCTTACTGCATCAGTCCTAACTCATCATCCTTGCAGACCTCTAAAAAGACATTTTGGATCATCTACACAAAGGATGCTAAATTATAGTCAAATGCCAACACTAACTCGGGATAATGTTTGGTAGCCTGACCTTTCGATAGAAATTGCTGCGAAGCTAGGAAAGTGCAGTATCTGTGAGAAAGAAAATATCCACCAGTGCCACTACAACCCACCAAGTTACCTGATTACCCATGGCAGAAGGTAGGAATGGACTTATTCTATCTGAAAGGACACATTACCTATTAGCCATTGACAATTATTCCAGTTGGATAGTGATATCTCATCTACAGACAACAATTTCAGGTGGTATTCTTGACAACTCCAAATCAATATTCTCTTGAAATGGTATTCCTGAAGTTGTCATTAGGAATAACAGTGCTCAGTTCATATCCTAAGAGTTCTTGAATTTCTCAAATATTTTTCACTTTGTACACTTTATAAGTAGTCCCCAAGGAAATGAGAAACTGAACATGTGATTCCGACAAACGAAAACCTTTTCAAAAATATATTCTGCCTACAAAATATTGAATAACACCAAAATCCAGACTCTCTTCTCAAAGTGAAACAAATTTAATTTCAACTAGCAACATCAAAATAAAGAGCATGCATCTTAGGTTGAAGACACCAAAAAGCAGTCCAACCAAAATGGTGGAAACTCTATCACCAAGGTCAGTACTTGTCAAGACTAATCCGGGACTATTTTATTAAAACAGAAAAGTCATCTTTGTGATAGAAGTGAGAAAAGCAAGTTTCCTCAAGTAGCTACTCCATCAGAATTGTCTACCTTACCGACCGTACCCAGAATCATTGCTGACTACAGCGAAGACAATTCAGCCGAACATCTAACAAAATAAATTGACCAATCAGAGACCCAGTTCACTGCACACAGGGATGAAGTTTTAAGTCAGCTGTGTATGCGGAGAACCATCTGAGAAGTTCACCACTTAAAAAATCTATCTTTTTGTAACCTGAGAGATGGATTTGTTGTAATATGCATTTGCTTCCCTCAGATTATAGACTATAAAAGTATAAACTCTCCTGTTTTATAAGGGTAGTTTCCAGACCCATGTGTAAAATTATTCCACTTAGTTTTATATATTTCTCACTTAATAAAACAACATTAATAAAAGCTAACACTGCATTATAATTATTTATTTATCCCATATTGTAAAACTCCATAATACTACGTGTGTCTAAGTGGTTTCTGTTCTTGCTTTATTTTCAAATTCCTGTTGCCAACAGGCTTTTGAACTGTCAGACAGGGTTTACCTGCAGTACGGTTTCTTTTCTTTCTATTCTTAAGCTGAATTTTTCTCATCTTCATATTCATATTAATGTTGTTACTTATTGTTGCCCCGAATATTGCCTACCTGGGTTTTATTTGCAAAATTTAGCCTTTGATATAGTATGTGGCTTACTTGGATAGTCAATACACTGTGTGGCTTTGGAGTAGGTTTAATTCATAATATTTTATTTCTATAATTACCACAGTTAAAACGTCAAAGAAGATATTCAAAATATGGTAAGTTTTAAATCAATCAACATACTTTCAAAAATTCTGTGCAAATACATATACTTCTACTGTGTTCCTTTGAAAGACAATAGTGGACATTTCACTAAGAAGCGACACCTTTTTTTATTCTTGTGATAGATAAGACTCAGAAAAAGTAAAAATACTTGGATGACTGAAAAGTTTTTCAATCTTTCTGTACTTGCTAATTTGTGGCATGCATATCTTGAGTCTAAAGCAGTTTAAGCTGAGGAAGGTACTTTTTGTGGTTGTTAGTGTTGTGGTAGTTGGTGTGCTGACACTCTATATGTGATCTGAAAGCCACACAGACGAATATGAAAGGATCTAATTTGGAAACTTAGGCTTACAGGATCAAAGTGGGCAATAACACTGTAGAACTAATCAAAAATATTTATTATGTTAAATATGAAAGCAAAGAAAATATCCTGAGTTTTCCAATTCAATATGTCACAAAAATATTGCAAAATTGACTTTTCCTCTTTTAAGTATTAGAATTATTTTCAGTAATATATAAATTCTAACATAGAATATAAGTTATGTTTATTGAAACAAAAATTCTAAACTCGTATTTCTAAATAAGGATGCTGGGTTTTTTAATAATATTTCTCTTTTATTTACAGATGTCAATTGATTTGAAGAAAGAATGAATTCTTTTAATGGCCCATCATTATATAAAGAAGAGTTCCTTTAAGACATACAGGCAAACAGAGTATTAAAAAAATATGCTGTATGAGTCTTTTCACTGAGTTAATAAATAAAAACAGATACATACATAGGAGACAAATGTGATTCTCATGAGATGAATGAATGATCAGTTTCTGTGAATTTCAAAATGTAAATATACATAGAACAAAGATTTTCATGTATACATTGTGTGGATTAACATTTTCAATGAGTTCTTCTTAAAATACAACTTGGAATCCTTGTAATTGTGAGCAACTTCTAGATCAAGGTTCTCAAACAATTAAATGTTAAAAAAATATATGCAAACATATTGTAAAATGTGTTCTCAAATCTTTTAGTGAGTTTACTGCAAAAAGTCATGCAGAAACATACAGAAAGTAAAACATTCTTCTGTGAAGTGTGTGGATCAGCATTTTCAAGGAGATGGGTTTTAAAGACACATATGCGAACACACACTGGAGAGAAACCATTTGCTTGTGAAGTGTGCAGCTCAGCTTTTTCAAATCGTTTTAGTTTAAAAAGACATGTGCGATTACATACTGGAGAGAAACCCTACAAATGTGAATTATGTGACTCAGCATTTCCACATTCTTATTCTTTAAAGATTCACATGGAAACACACATGGGAAGAAAACCTTATGTTTGCAAAGTATGTGGATCAGCATTTACAGTGAAGTCAACTCTTAAAACACATATGCAAAAACACACTGGAAAGAAACCTTATACTTGTGACGTTTGTGGAAAAGCATTTGCAGACAATTTTTTTTTAAAAGTACACATGCGAACACACACGGGAGAGAAGCCTTACATTTGCAAAGTGTGTGGATCAGCTTTTTCAATAAATTCCAGTTTAAAAAAGCATATGCAAATACACACTGGTGAGAAACCTTACATTTGTGAAGTATGTAGATCAGCATTTACAGTGCAAAGCAGTTTAACAAAACACATGCGCTTGCACACTGGAGAGAAACCTTATACTTGTGAAGTTTGTGGATCAGCATTTACTGAGAATGGCCATTTTAAATCACACATGCGAACACACACTGGAGAGAAACGTTATCCTTGTGAAGTTTGTGGAAAAGCATTTGCAGACAATTATCATTTAAAAGTACATATCCGAACGCACACTGGAGAGAAACCTTACAACTGTGAAATTTGTGGATCAGCTTTTACAGTGAAAAACAGTTTAACAAAACACATGGTAATACATACTGGAGAGAAACCTTACACTTGTGAAATTTGTGGATCAGCATTTTCTTTTAATTCAGGATTAAAAAGACACATGTTTATACATATTGGAGAGAAACTTCATTCATGTGAAGTATGTGGATCAGCATATTCATTGAGTTCAGCTTTAAAAACACATATGCAAACTCACACTGGAGAGAAACCATTCTCCTGTGAAGTGTGTGGATCACTATTTTCCAAAAAAGGTAATTTAAATAGACACATGCGAACACATACAGGTGAAAAACCCTACCCTTGTGGACTGTGTACATCAGCATTTTCACAAAGTTCCCATTTGAAAAAACACATGCGAACACATACTTGAGAGAAGCCCTTCTCTTGCAAAATATGTTGCTCTATATTTTCACAAAAATCACACTTACTAAAACACATACAAAAACACCCTGGAAAGAAATTCTAGATTTATGAAGTGTATGGATCAGCATTTGCTGTGAATACCAACATGAAAAATCATATACAACTATACACTGATGATTAATCCTACACTTATCATATTTATGGAGAAGCATCTTCATATTCTTCAGTTTAAAAATATCACATGCACATACACATAGGAAAAAAACAATTACTTGTGAAATGTGTTGAAGAATATTTTCAATGCATTCAGCATTAAAAATACACGTTGGATGCATACTTGCTGGAAACCTTAATCTTACAGTTTGTGAAACAGTATTTTCAAATAAGCAGCATGAATCAACACAATTAGATATGAAACCATATACTTGTTTCATTTGGGGATCAATGAGTCTGCATAAAACAGTGGAACAAAAGTCAGATCTTTTGAAATGGGTCTGCAATAAAAAAAATCAATGTAAAAATATAATGGAAAGGATCTCTACACTTGAAGTATGTGCATCAGCAATTTTTAAAGAATTACAGCGGAAAAATTGACATGCAAAAATTCAGTTGTAAGAAACCGTTACAAGTGTATGAATAAGCTTCTCTTTGGAGGTATGAACATCCTGAAATAGATAGGAATAAATTTAAACAGACAGGCAAGTACAAATATACTAAAATAGATAGGGATATGAATAAGATAAAGATGAATATACTGAGATAAATAGATTGGAAGAAACTGAGACTTATATGAGGATGATAGAAAGTTCATACAATGATGTCATCATTACTGTTGATTAGGTTTTGGACCACTAGATTCTAAGTACTGCAACACTGATGCAAGACAAGAATGGACCATAATGATGACTGTTGAAAAAAATACTTGTATGATCACATTCCATGAAATTACTTTGGTCAGCCTATGAACTTTTCCGTTGATCCTCATTGATAGATAGGTATTATGAGCATACTAAGATATACAGCTATGAATATACTGAAGTTGATCGAAAGAGACAGATCAGTAAATTAATGCTAATTGACAGGTGTGAGAATACCTAGATAAAGATATAAATAGAAATTACAAGCATACTAGGATTGTTAGATACAAATAGAGAAGATAGACGCTGACAGCCAGGTGTGAACATACCAAGAAAGAGACATAAATTGACAGATATAAATATATTGAGATTGACAAGAAGAGACTGAGATCAGATGGTTTCAAGGATACCAAGATTAACATAGCTACAATTAGAGAATTCACATTCAGGTTTTTTATCAAGTTTGAACAGGACAACTGATTGGTTCCATCTATCAGTCATATTAAAGATATTATTTGTGTCAAATTCCATGAAATTACTGAATTTTAATGAGCATAGAAGATTTGAATATAAAATGACAATTGGCAAGAGAAAAAAACAAAAAGGCAGGTATTAAGAGCATAGTAAGATAAACATATATCCGAATGGACAGATATTAATATACTGAGATTTATAGGAAAAGAATGAGGTATATTGATGAAAACTGATAAGTATATGTATACTAAAGTAGACAGAGACATGAATAGATATGAATATATTGAGATAGATAGGAATAGACAGAGATAGATGCCGAGTGACAGATAAGTACGGCTATCTCAAGAGAGAGACAAAAAGATATGAATTTTACTGAGATTGATTAGGAGAGACTGAGATTGATGCAAGAGAGACAGTTAAGTATGACTATCTCAAGATAGATAGAAACAAAAAGATATGAATTTTACTGAGATTGATTAGGAGAGACTGAGATTGATGCAAGAGAGACTGGTATGAGACACAAATAGAGAGTTATGAACATATTGATATATTATGAAATGTGCAGGTCAGCATTTTGTGGAGTTCACATTTAAGATTGTTTTATTACATTTGAACTGCAGCAGTATGCAGTATAATAAGGATACATGGATTTCTACACCTGTGACCTATTTGTATTGTTCCTCTTCTTTCTCCTTCTCTAAAATACTGTGTTCTATTTTCCTTTGTTGATTTGTTCTTCTGCCATTAAATCTAGTTACTCACTGAATTGTTGTGGTTGTATTTACTTGTTATTTCATACATCTCTCTATATTCGTGTGGTGGCAACAGACTGAGACATATCTGTGCCAGAGAAATAGATGTAAGCACCAAGTCCAAAGTCAACATAATTATCAAGTCATTCTGTCAGTGTGGATTTCCCTGACTCTACCTTTCCATCCATCCCTATCATCCATTGCTTCCAGCTGGTCATCTAAAGTACATCCAGTGTCTGCACTGAGCTGATGTAATTTTTTCGGTGATTGGGCAACACTAGCCCATGCATGTGGAAAGAACATTACTTTTGAGGCCATCCTTTCTTTTCCAGCAATGCCCTGTATACGAGGTGCCTTCAATAAGTTTCCAGACTTTTTTCGAATGGGCACTTTTATTGACAGTACACACATGAAACTCTAGTCCCTTTCAAAGTAATCTCCTCCGGCTGCAATGCACTTGTACCATTCCAACAACTTCTGGAAGGCCCCATAGAAGTCTTCTTATGTGAGCATTTCAATGACCTTCATCACAGCCTCTTTCATCTCCTCAATTGTCTCATAACGACAGCCTCTAAGGTTTTCCTTGAGCTTAGGGAATAACCAAAAGACACAAGGAGTAAGATCTGGACTATAGGTTAGGGTGAGGAACTGTCTTGATACCCATTTTGGTCAAATAGTCTGTGACAAGGATGGATTTGTAGAATTGTGCATTGTCCTGGTGGAAATGCCACTGACCCGATTTGAAGAGTGCTAGCCTCTTCGTACAGAATCTCTTCCTGAGCTCCCTTAAAACGTCAACAGAGTATTCCTTGTTGACTGTCTGTCCAGTGGGAACCCAGTGCATGTAGATCATGCCAGTGCTGTGAAAAAAAGTGATCATCAAAAGTTTGTGGGTGGATTTGCTCTGTCTGGCCTTCTTGGGTCTGGGAGAGCCAGCATGGTACCACTAGGACCTCTGTCTCTTGGTCTCTGGGTCATAGTAGTAGATCCAGCTTTCATCGCAGGCCACCTAAGCATCAAGAACTGCAGGATCTGAATTGATCAGCTCGACCATCTCCCTGCTGTCATGACAACATCTTTCTTTCTGATCTCCCCTTGAGACAAACTTCATGCAAATCTTCCGCATTGTCAGTTCCTTGTGAATAATTGTGTGTACAGTTCCCACACTGACATCAAACTGTGCACTTATTGTCTCTATAGACACACGGCAGTGCTTATCCATGAAATTCTTTATTTGCCCAATCAACTGTGGTGTTCTGACTTCCTTTACTCCTCCCACACCTCTGATCATCCCTCACAGACTCCCTGCCTCCCTTGCATCTCTTATGCCACTCAAAAACTGATGCTCGATTCATGCAAGATGCTCCAAAAGCAGTCTGAAGTATTCCATACGTTTCTGTTGCATTTTTTTCAAGTTTAAGAAAGAATTTAATTGCATATCATTCTTCTAATGTGTCCTCATGTTTAGATTGCATTTTTGAAATTCACTAGCTGTGAAAATCAGGCTTTAGTAGGGTGTATTCCAATTGCTGCTGTAGCTGTTCATTTAAACCTGGAATTATAAAAATTAGTCTGTCATCTCATAAAATGTATAGCAATAACATAGTGAATTTTCAAGAGTCTACGACAATCTTAAATGCCTGTACAAAGAAAAGTCTGGAAACTTATTGAAGGTACCTTGTATCTTGTTCATCTGATTTCAATGATTTTTGCGAGGGGAGATAAATGGCCATACAGTTGTTGTTTTGTGAGGTGTTACTTTCAGATTTCTCCAATAAAACTCATAGCATTCTTACATAGTTTCCCATCAAGATTTTTTTCTTGCATTTTGTGTATATGTGGTATATCGAATTAATCTTGTTATATTGACAAGTGCACTTAAAGACAACACTTTCTTCGGACAAAGTAGCTTAATATTGCAGATAAGCACCATGACTGAAACAGTGGGGATTAACAAAATCAGTGACAATAAACGCATTTGACAATTGGAAATATAATATCCAGTTTTTGAAGGAAAATAGGAAATAAATTCAGCAATTTGAATATGTACAAGTATGAAGAACACGTCTTCAGAGGATTTTTTTTTAAGTTGTCCAGGAAAACTGAAAATAAATCTGACTGTTTGAAAATTCTTAAAAATGAAAAACGCTTTGTTATAAAGGATGATTTTATTTAATACATCTGGAAAAAGTGAAAATAAACCCAACAGTATGAAAATATACTGAATTGAAAAAACACAAGGGCTTCAGAGGAAGATTTTATTTTTGTTGGAATTATTTTTCAACCTTTTATGTTTTGGTTTTTGAATGTGGAAGCATTAAACCTTCATCAGGACATATGAATTGTTTGATGAAATGGAAAAAAAAGCAAGTTTTAAAAATTCTTTTTTAGTTGATGGCATTCTGTTTCAATTCTATGTAATTAGTGTCTGAAAATTAATTTTTAGAAACCTGAATTATTTCCTCACAGAAAAGTTCATATCACTTTATCTATCTATCTATATTCATATTCATCTTATGTTCCTTGCCATTCATTTTAATGCATGTAGAGAATATTTGCCTGCCTTAAAAAACAGCATTAAAAATATTATATCCAACCATCTACTAGTGAGAAATACACAACTATCATAGCCACAAAGCGGACACCAATTTGATTTGTTATTTCCTTATGATTTCGTTTTATTTCAGAGAAACAGTTACAAAAATGAATAATTGATAATAACAAAAATTTCAGACAGACTTTATCAAATGTCCATTGCCTTAATGAGTAGAGTGTTCCCTAATGGTCTGGGAGACTGGGTTCAATATCAGGTCGAGTCATACCAAACACTCAAATAATAGTACTTGAATCCGCCTTGCTTAGCACTCAGCACTATAAAGTAAGAAAAATCAAGGGTAAAGTGGAGCAATTCAGGGAATGGAGTAGTGCCCTCCCCTACACCTTGGTATGGTAGCTATTGAAAAAGGAGCTTTTGGCTCACCCTCAACTAAGGTCGCTAACTTTATTTTACTTATCAAATGTATTAAGTAAGAATAATTTCTTCAAATTTTTTTTTTAATATCTTTACAGCATTGTTGTAGTTAAATAATGAATTATTATTTCACAAAAAACATTGAATAAATTATTAAATATTACTTCATTACCTAACAACCACACAGCTGCAAAAACAAAATAAAATTGTTTGAATTATGACCAGTATCTAATGAAAAATTTGTTTTACCTTATTTTCTGAATTGACGCAAGTTTTAGATTTTTCACAAATTGTTTGGTATTTCTCGTTTGTTTACTTTAACACCTAACTATATATATTGTCGAATTATTGTTAACTTTGTACGTAACCGTCCAGTTAATTTAATTGTATTTTCGTTAGTTGTTTAGATTTCTGAGATGAAGATTGGTAATTTTTATCATTGAAAAAAATCTGAATATGAGCACAGGTAAAAAATTATACATAATGTTAGTAATTCTAGTCAAGTAAGAACATTAAGTTTATAAGTCCCAAAAATTCACTCTGGAAGACAGCAGGACACATAGCGTAACGGTTGTTATAGGTGTTGGTTCCCAAAAATTCAAAGGAGACTATCATGTGGAGGTTACAGGTTCAATCCTGACTGCAGGCAAGTAACGATACAGGAAGACTTAAAACTTCTACCTGGTTATGGCTAACGGAATCAGAACAGAGCAGACGACCCCCGTGGATTCGAAGTTCCGTGAAGGTCCTGAGTTCGACTAACACCTGAAGAAGGCCGAAACGTTGCGGAAATAACAATAAAGATGAAGGCAATAGTCCGAAAACCCTTAATGATAAAAATGCATTTTCGTAGTTTCCAGCTTGTTGGGAGAATGTTGGTATATTATTTTGTGTGTCTGGTAAAAAATACGATGTGGTCGGTAATTTGCACTTTTCAGTGTTGAAATTTGTCAGCTTTCAGTGATAGTGGGGATTTGGATTCATAGTAACATTGGTTTGTCACTAAGAAAATAAAGGTGGTTGTGGAAGTAAAAAATGGTAAAAGAAAGCAAGAGTATCATGTAAATTAGGTGGTGTTTCTGTGGAAAGAGTTAAGTAGAACTGTCCCTTGATAATAAAACGGTATTAAGAGATATTGTGGTAGCTATGGTTAAGTTTCATCTCGTGTGTCAAACTAACTTTTGTTATATTTTTCAGGTTGTGAAAATGAAGCAAAGGGAAATTTTAATTTTTTCGCCAGTAAGTTAAATGCACTGAGTGCTTAATTTTGTTGAAGAATTTGCATGTGTCCGAATATTGGTCGTTTTTTCTGTTGAAGACTTTGTCCTATTGAATGAAATGATTGCATTTTCATCTCACGCCGTAAAGTCACCACTTTGTGGCACCAAAATCGTGTGAGTTTTGGTATTGATGACCTGAAGGTTTCTATTCAGATGTTTATCCTATCCAAGTACCATTACTGACCGACACAATTATTTAAATGTGACGAAAACAATGCAGACACTAGTTGCAAAAGAAATGTATTATGGTTTGATATTTTCTCATGTAAAACAGTTCACTCTGAATTAGTAACAATATATGTATTACTTTATGGAGTAAATACAGAAACGACATGGAAAAGTAAAAGCTTACATTACAGGGAAAACTCCAATGAAGCAGTTGAATTGTGTTTTGATATAAATTAAGAGTTCTTAATAGTGTAAATTGTTTAAAGACTTACGTCGAATTATGGTGTCATGCTTAATATGACATGAG
The DNA here is from genome assembly GCA_963585895.1 of Sepioteuthis lessoniana. NCBI lineage: Eukaryota > Metazoa > Mollusca > Cephalopoda > Myopsida > Loliginidae > Sepioteuthis > Sepioteuthis lessoniana. The sequence goes on along the minus strand of OY757908.1, from coordinate 47,739,882 downwards.
TTTTGTTAACGCTAGAACCCCTGTTTTGGTAAATGGACACACTTGTGTCTGCTTCTTCTTTTCAAGACCAGAATGAAGGGAGAGTGTTTGATTTTACCATGCCGATTTATATACCACTTTAGTTACATCACCGAGAAACCATTAGAGGAGCTATTTTGAAGGTAAGTGATGTAATTCCTATGTAGTTAGAATACAGGAAGTATATGAAGGATTTTTATACAATTCCTAAAAACGTTTTATCATAAAATTACAATATGATCTTTAAAACCTTGAATAACAATAAATGTCCCTCAGAGTCCAATAGAAAAAGGGATCCATTGGTTTAAAAAAAATAGTTGTTTAGCGGAGAATATTGTTACGTGTTGTTACGTTATTATTTCCTCGCTAAATGTTGTTGGAAAATAAAGGAGAATGAACCAAGATGTCGAAAAGTTTTTATGATAGTTTTAATAGCAATGTGGAATAAAGGGCTTATGTTTATGTTGCAAGTCTCGTAGGAAGGAAGGAATTTGTTTGGGAGTTGAGAAGGCATTTTAGCAGCTAAATGCCTGAGCGAAATGTGCATTGTTAGGTTAGCAAAGGTCGTGTTTGCTGGTTAAGGAGAGGAACGACGTAGTCACCCATGGATGTGTGGTCTTGGTTGTAGTGGGAGAGAAGGGTGTCTCCAGATAATGTTGCCCAGGGATGAAGTAGCTGGATGTCTGAGCGAATTTTGCATCGCAGTCGACATATCCAAAGTTGGAGGCGACTTAAATTGGTTCCCGTGTGTGGCATATTGAATTCATCTAATCCATATTCAACTGGAAACCCTTGGTCTATGAGAATAGACTCAAGAGGTCCATAAATTATATGGCTTTCCTCATAGTGTCGTGATGCTGCTGCAAACGAAGAGAGCGGACAGTAAGTACGTCTGTCCTTTTTGAAAAGTTCTGAGGAAGAGAGTGTTTGGCGGGCTTTCTCCAATTTGGTGCTGCCTGGAAAAATGCTCCGGGTTGAATAGCATAAGTAATCCTGATTGGGTGAAAATATGCGTCGACCATAACGGTCAGATTAATTTACTCGCCAAACAAAAATACGAAGTTCTTTCTGCTACAGTTGAGAACCTTTGCATTAAATGGTGCGTGATTTAGACGTAATGCATATTAACTTACTATACTCAAACAGTTAATCTAATTGATTTAGAAAGAAACTAAAAACTATTCATATTGAAATCTGGGGAGACAAACTAAATTACAACTAATTCTTGGATGCTGATGGCCTTTTAAAAATATTTTTTGCTTGTATATCTGTGGGGGGTGTCATTGGTTTGGTGTTTAGTTTATTATTTCCCCCACAATTTACGTTGGTTTATATTGAAAAGAGGCACATGAAGTTTACGATATGAAAGATGTGAAACGACGCGTGCAAAAAGATCACTTAAGACAAAGCAGTACAAATAAATTCAAATTTGTTGCGGGGCCTATAAGTATGTCGATCCCGCAAATGAATTTATGTGAATGAGAACAGCCAAAGCAATATGAAGGAACAAAGGTGAGATAATGATAATTACAAATGACAATTTATTTCGTCGTATTTACAAGCGTGAATGTAAATGTCCGTGGCGGTTGTATGTGTTCGCAGTTGGGCGTTCGACGAGGGTCGCTGGCGTAGGTCGAGTCGTTGAGTACAGCTAGATGTTGGATGCTGGTAAGTTGAGGTCGGTCGAGTCGTTGAGTTCAGCTAGATGGTCGGTGCTGGTCGTTGGGTACAGCTTGGTAGATCGATATCCCTGGTTGTGACGGTATGTTGTGGTTAACCGGGGGTGTGTCGATTGGGTTCCTGGCTCGTACAGCGGGTCGTACGTGAGCCGGTGTTGCAGTGGTAGAACAGTCCGTAACAGCGAGTCGTTACGTGGACTGCGTGGTACCTTGCAAGAGCGTCGAGTTCGGTAGATCGACATCCTCGGTTATGACGATATGTTGGATTAACCGGGGGTGTGTCGGCCTGGTTTCTGGCTCGTACAGCGGGTTGTACGTGAGCCGGTTGTTGCAGTGGTAGAACAGTCCGTAACAGCGAGTCGTTACGTGGACTGCGTGGTACCTTGCAAGAGCGTCGTGTTCGGTAGATCGACATCCTCGGTTATGACGATATGTATGATTAACCGGGGGTGTGTCGGCTTGGTTTCTGGCTCGTACAGCGGGTCGTACGTGAGCCAGTTGTTGCAGTGGTAGAACAGTCCGTAACAGCGAGTCGTTACGTGGACTGCGTTGTACCTTGCAAGAGTGTCGAGGTCGAGGAAAGGCTAGGGCCTTGCTGGGCCCCCTAGCCGTGCGGACGTATCGGACGGGAACGAAAGCTTTGCCGTGTCAAAGCCGTGCGGACAATGGCTATGGCTAGGTTCGCGCCAAAGCCGTGCGGACGAGAGCGAAGGCTTTGTCGGGTCAAAGCCGTGCGGGCGAGCGGACAAGAGCGAAGGCTTTGTCGGGTCAAAGCCGTGCGGACGAGCGGACGAGAGCGAAGGCTTTGTCGGGTCAAAGCCGTGCGGACGAGCGGACGAGAGCGAAGGCTTTGTCGGGTCAAAGCCGAGCTGACGAGCGAACAGGCCATGAGGCCGAGGCTAAGATGGGCGTTATCTTAGCGCTGCGCAGATAGTGAAGCCGTAGCTAAAGGCTGGTCGGTGCCATTAGCGCTGCGCAGCTTATCGGACTATCGGAACCGACTGAGAGTTAAGACCGGTTGGTCTTAGAATCCGTCTTCGTGTTTGCCGCCTGGCCGTCTACTTCGACTGATCATTACTGACCAGTCAGAGATGCTCTGACCCGCAGACAGAGACCTCTTATGGTCCTAAAAAGGACCTTTGTGCATACCTATGTAGGTGGGAGAAAGGCAGGTCTACCACGAGAAGTGGGACCAACGCCGTAAGTTAAGGTGAATGCGACCGCACAGAATGCGGGATTCCTCCTTAATGAGCTTCGCCAGGAGCGCGCCGTTTAAGCGTTGAAAAGGGCTTGCTGATATTTCGAAGGTGCTGTGACACACAGCTCCAGCCGCGTGGATATAAAATTCTTTGATAAAAAATGAGTGTAGCCGTAAAGTATTTTCCTAACCTGCTATAGGCTGGCGACGACTATTAGTTCAAGTCTTATCAGGTAATTTTTGGCCGAAGTGTTTTGTGAATGTTATTAATTTTAATTCTCCCTTTTCTTTTAGCTATAACTAGATGTCAAGGTCGTTAGCAAGAAAAAAGGGCTTAGTCAGTTCCGGTCGTACTCGGATATAATCGTCCTAACTCGGGCGTGTAATTTAATATGTTTTAGGTTTATCGGCAGGTCGCGGCAAGGGTTTGTCGGCCGGTCGCGGCAAATTTATATATTAACAATACATTCAATGACATATTTTAAAACATTACTAGTGTTGTAATACTGTTCGTTAGATATTCCTCTGTGTGTGTGTATCTAACACTAATACTACAAAAAAAAAAAAAAGTGTCCTGTAGATAAAAAATGCATGTTGACTTAAATATTACTACAGGATTTAATAATGTATGTATGTTAGGAGAAAACGTGTCTTCTCCATTGTTGGTTGTTTTTTCATTCTTTCGGTGGTTTGACGAAAAATCTGTGTTTGTTTTTGAGGCTGAAGCTGGTCTAACTGTATAGGTAGAACAAGGAAGAGAATAGTTGCATGGTATATACATTTTCATGGCGGTTGACTGCTGTAAGAGAAAATGTGAAAGAGAGCTGTGTTGACTGTGAGTTGAAATGGTGAAAAAGAGCCATGTTTAATCTGTGAGTCGAAATGGAGAGAGTGAAAGTGCTCTCTCTGGAAGTCATAGTGGAAAGTGTGTTGACCCTGTAAGTGAAAATGTGAAAAAGAGATTGAATGTTAGAAGACCAGAGTATTCACAGATTGTAGGAGGCTCCAAAAACGCGGGAGAAAATTAAAGTTGAAGACGTAGTTTTGAGCACTAACAACGTGGTTCTCCTGGCCAATAGGTTCCCGAGACTGATTAACCTTCTGACGTCCGCCAACTTTGTTTTGAGAACAAGTGGCATAACGTCCATTTTAAAATATAGGTGTGTATTTCCTATTTCTCTCTCTCTCTCTCTCCCTATATATATATATATAATAATTCTGTTCCCGTTGAAGCCATTTCGTATTCTCATTGTTCTTGAAAAACGATATGAGTATAAATAATTTGCTAATGCTAATGAAAATTATTATGATTTAATGGTATAAACATTTTGGAATTCCTTCAATTTTGTTTTGAAAGTTTCACTTTTGGGTTAATTGTAAATAAAAACAGTGGTAGCTCATCTATCTTAGGCAGATTCAGAGGGTTTTTTTTTTTTTTGCCTTTAAAAATGCTATGGCCTAAGTATGTAGGAGGTGATATTGTGTTTTGATGTTTAATTTCCATTTTTGTAGTGGTATATTTAATTTGTTTTTATATGTGATTGCGTGTTCTCCCAAGTCGGAAGATCGCCATTTATAGTGATAGGAATAACATTATTATTATTATTATTATTGGGGTTTTTGGGTTTAAGGTTTAAGTTGGTTTTGTTGGTATTACTTTGGTTGCGTTGGTATTTCGTTGGTTGTTATCCCCTCGCTAAATGTTGATGGAAAATAAAGGTGGTGGAGAAGAACGAAGACGTCGTTAGGTTTTGTATCAAGGTTTTAATGGCAGCATGAGGTAAAGAGGTTTACACTGGTATGGTGCGAGCCTCGTAGTAAAGAAAGAAGTTAGGAAGTTGTTAGAGTGTATCATCTAATTGGTTTTTAACTAGAACCCCTTGATCTAGAAGAATAGACCAAAGGGATCCATAACCTAGATGGCTCTCCTCATAATAGTTGATGCTGCTACTGCGATGCAGGAACAGACGAATAGACGTCCGTTCCCCTGAACGAGAGATAGATTCGCGGGATTTGTTCAATTTTAAGTGCTGCTAGGAAATATGGTTCGGGGTGAATAGGATAAGTCATCCTAACGGTCAAATTAAATTACGCGCCAAATAAAAATTCAAGTTTCTTTCTGCTACAAGTATATTCCATACGTTGTGTGATACATTAATTTTCTATGTAATTCAATTGTTAAAGTTTATGTGCAATAAATTAGTTATGCTTCTGTAATACACAAAATATTTGAATCATTTTTTATACAATGCCTAATATATAAATATATATATTGCTGTGTATAAGTTTTATAAAATTATCAAGGGATCTTTTACATGTCGAATGGATTTGAGTGTCTACTGGTGGGAAATAGGGATCAATAGGATCTATCAGCTTAAAAAAAAAAAAGAAAGACAAAAAATGGGTCGGTAAGTGTTGCTTTCAGCTTTGATTTCTTAAATTAACAAATGAACGAAAAAAAAAAATGTCAGAACTTTCAGAGTTTATTTCAATTATCTCCCTTGAACCCCCTTTTTTCTTCAAGGACATTTTTTCGTGCACCGTGGAAGAAATGGGATTAATCTCATAAGAAAATTTCACCCAGCAAATTTTAGTTTATTTGAATTAAGTTTTAGGCCTTGTGCCACATCGAAGCAAAGAGCTTCGTAAATTACTATTTGAATTAAGTTTTTATTTTTTCTATTTTCTCGGAAATTAGATTGTTAGAGAAATCGGATGAAAGAAAACAAACAAGTAAGTAAAATATTCATTTTTATATTAGAAAAATTACATTGCTGTAGACATTTTCACACAGAATTTTATGGGATCGATCGATGAGACACAAAAAATGCCGAAAGAAAACTAAGTTGAATTGTTAAAAATGAATTGAAAAAAATAAAATAAAATCTCAAAATTAACTAGTATTTAATTATATTGTTTTTTTAAATAGTACAATTAATTGTGAACTGCTTTCAATTAAGATGATTTTTTTTATTAACAGGCGACTCGTCTTGATATATATATAAATATATATAGAGAGAGAACGGATAAGTGAAAAAACTAAAAAAATCCCAAAGAAAGGAACGTTAAAAAAAATCTTATTAAAAAATTGAAATATCTTGTATTAATGTTCCTGTTAGAAACTTTTATTTTGTATTCGTAAATGGAAAAACTATCTGACGTAAATGTATTTTTGCAATATATGTTTCTAAATTTCCATTTGTTTAAAATAGTCAGTAATTTTAAAAATTCAGTTAAGCATATCTATCTGTCTGTATATATATATATATATATATATATATATATATATATATATATATATATATATAGTTCTGTGCATATGTTTTCACCATAATTTGAACTAAGTGTTAAATCAATGTTATTTATTATTTCGTGCCGCCGAAATCAATTAAAATTTGCTTACATTTAAGATAAATGAAAAACATTTAAGATAGGAATCAATTGGTAACATAATTATTTGCTTAATAAATTATATGAAAAGAAGTTTTTAAATTAAAGTACGTATAAGTTTTTGCTATTTTATGTTTACTATTATTTTTACATTATTATTTACATAAATATTATTCATTAATCAAGAATTCTAAGCAAATTATTCTTTACAATAAAAATTAATTAACTTATATCTGTTCCGTGCAAAGTAACGACATTGATAGTAATTGCTATTCATTCCAATATGAAACACGAATGCACATAATCTAACCGTCATGGCCAATGGCCTTTCTCTTTTTATGACACAGTGTGCCAAAGGCAGATTAACTATCCCAGTGTTCTTCCTCGGAAAGCCCTGTTGGATTACAGGGCCTTCTACATAATATCCTATACTCTCTTCTTATATCTTCCTATATCTGCCTAATGAGTAGAATGTTCACCAATTGTCCAGGAGACCAGGGTTCAATCCCAGGTCGAGTCATATCAAGACTCAAAATATGGTATTTGATGCTAACCCCCCCAACACCTCGTTGTGTTAACTATTAGAAAGGGAGCCTTTGGGTCACTCTTGACTAAGGTTGCCAAATTTATATCTGCCTCTGGAAGGCGTCCATCATTTAATACGACCTTCCACTTCGGCTCACTGCAGAGAATTTGTTCATTGAAACATAAACTGAATGACTCTACAAAAAGGGTGTGTTTAAGACCTGTCCCACTTCTATCCTAAACGCTGAACATTATCAGGGTTTAATCTAGTTTTTGCTTCTTGTACCACATTTTCTTTAGGACTTTTAACATGTGGTGCAACATGAAGTTACCTCCCATAGATGATTGAATATTAAAATATGAACTTTCCTGTTTTATAAGAGTAGTTTCCAGCCCAACATGTGCAAATGTCGTACACATATTTTATGTTCTTCTCGTCTAATATAAAAACACTAAAAGCTATCAGTGCATTATCATTATTTATTAATCCCATATCGTGAAACTCCATAATACTACATGGTCAGAAGTGGTCAAATAAAAGTTTCAAAGACCTCTAAAAAAAAATACCTGTAGAAAAAGAAAAAACAAACTTTTTTTTCCCCATTAGAAAAGATAACACCCATCGCCCAACGATCATGTATTTTGGAAAAAGCAAGAATTCTTCAATAATTTGAAAATGAAAAAATTCTTCACTGAATTATAAATGTATTTTTCTCATTTTATTCAAAATAATTGCTATGAAACATTTTTCTGAAAATATTCCTCCTTAGAAGAAGTTCTTATCTGGAAATGTTCAAAACAATTGGTGAAAATTAAAACAGAATTTTTAAAACTCATGTTGTAGTCCCTACATAATGGACTCACCCTCCTCCATAAATACACGTCAACAAGAGTGTCAGGCGGGAGTGCACCTATCAGCACGACACAATCACATGTGATACCCATTTGCGTAGTGGACGGATAGTCACTACAACACTGGACTCTCTGCTTTCTATCAACTAATTACTGTTTAACCAGGTTCACTCGTATCTTGTTTCTGTTACTTGAATATACGTTTTTCTATCAAACCTTTTGTGTTCCCCATGTCTTTCTTTAGTCATCATCACAACAACTAATCTGTCACCAGTTGACTCTCAAATCAAGTTGATACAGAATATCAAATATCTGTATTTCTAACAATTATTAGTCAGGAATCTTTTGACATTTATGAGGGATTACCATCTCTGGATGATTTACAAAAAACAGAACTAGACGTGGTGATTAACAAATGTGAGGAATTTTAGATGCACAAAGTTTATGATTTGTAGCAATTCCTCCTTTGGAAACAAGAACAATCTGAAAATTTATAGACCTATATAGCTGCTTTGTGACAACTTACAAAAGACTACAACTTAGGATGATTAAAAGACAGATTCATTAAGGATGAAGTCATTGTGGGTTTTAATGATGATGTATTAAGAGAGAAAGTTTTAACAGACAAAATGTTAACCCTCGAGAAATGCCTACTGATAGGTGGAGCTCATGAATCATGTAAACTGTAGGATTAAAGAAAATGGATTCTAGTTTTAGCTTTCTCAACTGGCAACTGGGTCTGTCCTCTTCACTTTCTCCTTCTTCACACACCACATCAATTCACTCTGTCCAACAGTCCAATGAGCAGTCCTCAACACATACTATTTCTTAGGTTGTGTTACATGGAAAAAAAGGAAATGCTGTGATTGAAGATAATAAGCTCTAATAGCAAGAGAAGGTAGAAGCCATGACCAAAATGTGCAATAGAATGGTGAATTTTAGATTTGATATTAGCAGAGATGTGATTGTAGATAAGAGCTGTCCTTCAGGGAGTATTCTCCCATAATAAAACCTACAAACTAAAGATTATATGGTGCAGGTTGACTCAAAATAAAAATCCTATGATGTGTAGATGCCACATTGAGTTATGGGAAAACAAATTTGCAACAGGAAATATATGTTGTGCTTGGCCTAGTAGAAACATTATTGGGTGGACCTGCAATCAATTCTCTCAATTTATTAAGTAAAATTGATACAATAACAAGTAATAGTCACCAATACAAAAATCTCTCCCAGTGTGTTCACAGACCTTGGGAAATTGAGGCATATTTACAAGATTCAAATGCACAGGACAATATAACCGTTCTCAATCACCACTCTTAGATGTCTACCACTTCCCAGGAAGAAGAAAATCCAGAAGGAGTTAAAATGATTTGAAAAAATGAAAATTATCCATCCAGTAAAGTTGTCAACAAACTGGTGTGCTCCAATTGTAACAGTTTCTGAAAGAGATGAAAGAATAAGACTTTGTGTTCATTACTCTAAGTTGAATGAAAGTGTGAAATGGGAAAATTTTTCTCTTCCCTCAACTGATCAACTCCTTGCTAAACTTGACAGAGCTACTGTGTTCACTAAAGTTGATTGCAACAGTGTTTCCATCTAACAGTTTTGCACAATGATTTACAGGAGCTTATGACTTCCCTCACTCCATATGGTTAATTCTGTTACGAAAAGCTACCTTTTAGAATAAGCTCCAGACCAGAAATTATCCACAGGGAAATGATGCACATTGTATCTGGAATAGCAGGGGGTCATTTGTGATGTTGATAATGTTCTGGTCAGTAGAGGAACATAAAATGTGCATGACCTGAGGGTACAAAGGATACTACAATGAATGGAAGCAGAAGTGACATTAAATGAAAAATATCAATTCTCGACTTGTGAAATAAAATTTCTTGAGCACTTAATCCCAAAGAAAGAATCTGAATAGATCATAAAAGCTATAAAGGAGTTGACCAGACCAAAAAATATGTCTGAGCTAAGAAGGTTAATTGGAATGACAAATCATGTTGGCAAATTAACTGAGAATTTAGCAAAGACAGCAAAACGACTTTGCAACTTACTAAAAAAATAATTTGGTTATGGGACCAGCTTCAGGAAATAGCGTTCCAGACTCTGAAGAAAAACTGAGCTGTGCACCAGTATTGATACATTATAGTTCTGAAAAGCCAACATAGGGTTTAGCAGATGATTCATCTTATGGCTTGAGTGGAGTGCTTCTTCAGGAGGAAGGAGATGACTGGAGATCTGTATTCTAAGTATTGAGATCTCTCACTGAAACAGAGTAGAAATATCCACAGATTGAGAGGAAAGCATTGGCTGTCACATAGTGCTGTGAAAAGTTTGCAGATTTCTTGATAGGATCACCAAAGTTCTTGGTAGAAACAGATCACAAAGTTCTACTGCCAATGCTAAAGACAAAGCATCTTGATGGATTAACACCCAGAAACCAGCATTTCCGCATGTGCCTAATGAGATTCACGTATGAGATTACACACACTGCATGGATAAATCTCATTAGAGCAGACACCCTATCCAGGGTTCCTGGCAATGTACTAATGAAATATGAGTTCCAGCTGGAGACAGAGAAAGACATATTTGTCTGTTCCATCATAGAGAACAGCTCAGTGAATGACAAATGGCTGGAGGAAATAAGGCAGAATATGAATCACTGGCTTGAGCAGCAACACAAAATCCTGAACTGAGACCCTACTGATTCATGAGGGAATATCTCACAGTTTATCAGGGACTCTTACTGCATCAGTCCTAACTCATTATCCCTGAAGACCTCCAAGAAGACATTTTGGATCGTCTACACAAAGGATGCTAAATTATAGTCAAATGCCAACACTAACATGGGACAATATTTGGTAGCCTGGACTTTCAAAACAAATTGCTGCAAAGGTAGGAAGGTGCAGTATCTGTAAGAAAGAAAATATCCACCAGTTCCACAACAACCCACCAAGTTGCCTGCTCACCGTGGCAGAATGTAGGAATGGACTTATTCTATCTGAAAGGACACAATACCTATTAGCCATTGACAGGAAATATAGAAACTGAACGTGTGGTTCCAACAGACAAAAAGCTCCTCAAGAAAGCAAGTAATCCATATGTTGCACTACTTAACTATTGCAATACTCCACACCAACATGGCAAGACTCCTGCAGAATTATTTATGAATAGGAAAGTTATGACTCAAATTCCAACAATTTCCCATAAAAATATATTCTGCCAACAAAATATTGAGCAACACAAAAATCCAGACTCTCATCTCAAAGGGAAACAGAAAGTTAATTTCAACAAGCAACATCAAAATAGAGAGCATGCATCTTAGGTTGAAGACACTAAAAAGCAGTCCAACCAAAGTAGCTACTCCATCAGAATTGTCTACCTTACCAACCATATCCAGAATCATTGCTGACTGCAACAAAGACAATTCAGCTGAACATCTAACAGAACAAAATGATCAATCAGAGACCTAATTCACTGCACACAGAGATGAAGTTTCAAGTCAGCTGTGTATGCCTAGAACCGTTAGAGAATTTTACCACTTAAAAATCTATCTTTTCATAACCTAAGACGTGGATCTGGTGTAAAATGCTGTTACTTCTCTTAGATCATAGAATATAAAAATATAAACTCTCCTGTTTTATAAGAGTCGTTTCCAGCTCCACATGTAAAAATATCCCACACAGTTTTTATGTATTTCTAACTTAATAAAACAACATTAATAAATGCTAACACTGCATTATAATTATTTATTAATCCCATATTGTAAAACTCTATAATACTACAACGAATGTCTAAGTGGTTTCTGTACTTGCTTATTTTCAAATTCCTGCTGCCAACAGGCTTTTGAACTGTCAGACAGGGTTTACCTGTGGGAAAGTTTCTTTTCTTCCTATTCTTAAGCTGAATTTTTCTCATCTCCATGTTCATATTAATATTGTTACTCATTGTTGCCCTGAATTTTACCTACCTGGGTTTTCCTTGCAAAATTTAGCCTTTGATATAGTCTGTGGCTGACTTGGAAAGTCAATACACTGTGTGGATTAGGAACAAGTTTAATTCATGATATTATATTTCAATAATTACCACTGTTAAAACTCCAAAGAAGATATTCAAAATATGGTAAGTTTTAAATCCACTCAACACACTTTTAAAAAGTCTGTGTAAATACCTGTTTTTCTACTGTGTTCCTTTGAAAGACAACAATGGATATTTCTATCTATTGGACAGTTTACTTAGAAGGGACACCTTTTTTTTTTTATTCTTGTGATAGATAAGACTCATCAAAAGTAAAAATACTTGGATGACTCAGAAGTTTTTCAATCTTTCTGTACTTGCTAAATTGTGGTATCCATATCTTGTGTCTGAAGCAGTTTAAGCTGAGGAAGGTACTTTTTGTGGTTGTTAGTGTTGTGGTAGTTGGTGTGCTGACACTATATGTGATCTAAATGCAACACAGCGAACATGAAAGGATCTAATTTGGAAATTTAGGCTTTACAAGATCAAAGTGGGCAATAACACTGTAGAAGTAATCAAAAATATTTATTATGTGAAACATGAAAGCAAAGAAAATATCCTGTGTTTTCAAATTCAACATGTCACTAAAATATTGCAAAATCATTGACTTTTCTTCTTTTAAGTATTAGAATTATTTTCAATAATATATAAATTCTAACATAGAATATAAGTTATGTTTATTGAAACAAAAATTCTAAACTCGTATTTCTATATAATTCATAAGGATGCTGTGTTTTTTAATAATATTTCTCTTTCATTTACAGATGTCAATTGATTTGGAGAAAGAATGAATTCTTTTAATGGCCCATCATTATATAAAGAAGAGTTCCTTTAAGACATACAGGCAAACAGAGTATTAAAAATATATGCTGTATGACTCTTTTCACTGAGTTAATAAATAAAAACAGATACATACATAGGAGACAAATGTGATTCTCATGAGATGAATGAATGATCAGTTTCTGTGAATTTCAAAATGTAAATATACATAGAACAAAGATTTTCATATATAAATTCTGTGGATTAACATATTTAATGAGTTCTTCTTAAAATACAACCTGGAATCCTTGCAATTGTGAGCAACTTCTAATTCATACACACTCCTCTAAATCCATATTGAAATTAAATTCTTCATGTGGATTAAGGTTTTCAAGCAAATGCTAGAAAATATATGAAAACATATTATAAAATGTGTTCACAAGTCTTTCAGTGAGTTTAGCTTCAAAAAGTCATGCAGAAACATACAGAAAGTAAAACATTCTTCTGTGAAGTGTGTGGATCAGTATTTTCAAAGGGATGGGATTTAAAGATACGTATGCGAACACACACTGGAGAGAAGCCATTTGCTTGTGAAGTGTGCAGCTCAGCTTTTTTAAATTGTTTTACTTTAAAAACACATCTCTGAATTCATTACTGGTGTGAGATTCTACAAATGTGAATTATGTGACTCAGCATTTCCACATTCCTATTCTTTAAATATTTATATGGAAACACACATGGAAAGAAAACCTTATGTTAGCAAAGTATGTGGATCATCATTTGCAGTGAAGTCAACTCTTAAAACACATATGCGAAAACATAATAGAGAGAAACATTATCCTTGTGAAGTTTGTGGAAAAGCATTTACAGACAATTGCCATTTAAAAGTACGCATCCGAACACACACTGGAGAGAAACCTTACAACTGTGAAATTTGTGGATCAGCCTTTACAGTGAATAGCAGTTTAACAAAACACATGGTATTACATACTGGAGAGAAACCTTACACTTGTGAAATTTGTCGATCAGCATTTTCTTTTAATTCAGGATTAAAAAGACACATGTTTATACATACTGGAGAGAAACCTCATTCATGTGAAGTATGTGGATCAGCATATTCATCGAGTTCAGCTTTAAAAAGACATATGCAAACTCACACTGGAGAGAAACCTTTCTCTTGTGAGGTGTGTGGGTCACTATTTTCCAAAAATGCTAATTTAAATAGACACATGCGAACACATACAGGTGAAAAACCCTACCCTTGTGGACTGTGTACATCAGCATTTTCACAAAGTTCCCATTTGAAAACACACATGCAAACACATACTAGGGAGAAGCCCTTCACTTGCAAAATATGTTGCTCAATATTTTCACAAAAATCACACTTACTAAAACACATACAAAAACACCCTGGAGAAATATTCTAGATTTATCAAGTGCATTGATCAGGTTTTGCTGTTAATGCCAACATGAAAAATCATATGCAACTATACACCGATGATTTATCCTACACTTATCATATTGATGGAGAAGCATCTTCATATTCTTCAGATTAAAAATATCACATGCACATACACATAGGAAAGAAACATTTTTTGTGAAACAGTATTTTCAAATAAGCAGCATGAATCAACACAATTAGATATGAAACTATATACTTGTTTCATTTGGGGATCAATGAGTCTGCATAAGACAGTGGAACAAAAGTCAGATCTTTTGAAATGGGTCTGCTATAAAAAAATAAATGTAAAAATATAATGGAAAGGATCTCTACACCTTTGAAATATGTGCATCAGCAATTTTTAAAGAATTACAGCTGACAAATTGACATGCAAAAATTCAGTTGTAAGAAACCGTTAGAAGTGTATGAATAAGCTTCTCTCTGGAGGTATGAACATCCTGAAATAGATAGGAATAAATTTAAACAGACAGGCAAGTACAAATATACTAAAATAGATAGGGATATGAATAAGATAAAGATGAATATACTGAGATAAATAGGAAGAAACTGAGACAAATATAAGTATGATAGAAAGTTCATGTAATGATGTCATCACTACTGTTGATTAGGTTTTGGACAACTAGATTCTAAGCACTGCAACACTGATTCTAGACAAGAATGGACCATAATGATGACTGCTGAAAAAAATTCTTTTATGATCACATTCCATGAAATTACTTTGGTCAGCCTATGAACTTTTCCTTTGATCCTCAATGATAGATAGGTATTATGAGCATACTAGGATAGTTTTAGAGATTCTGCTTGGGTTGTAAGAGCGTTCATGATAGGCGTAAAACTGCAGATTCAAAGGCTGTGCACAAACCCATTCAGCTAAATTACCAGACAAGCTTAGCATCTCACAGTCCTTTGGAAAAGAATCCAGAGCTTTCAAATTTTACCTTATGTCACTAAGATATTGCAAAACTTTTGACTTATCCATGTCTAAGTATTAGAATTATTTTCAATAATATATAAATTCTAACATAGAATATAAGTTATGTTTATTGAAACAAAAATTCTAAACTCGTATTTCTATATAAATCATGAGGATGCTGTGTTTTTTAATAATATTTCTCTTTTATTTACTGATGTCAATTGATTTGGAAAATGAATGAATTCTTTTATTGGCCCGGCATTATATAAAGAAGAGTTTTTTTAAGACATATAGGCAAACAGATTATTAAAAAATTTTGCTGTATGACTCTTTTCACTGAGTTAATAAATAAAAACAGATACATACATAGGAGACAAATGTGATTCTCATGAGATGAATGAATGATCAGTTTCTGTGAATTTTAAAATGTAAATATACATAGAACAAAGATTTTCATATATAAATTCTGTGGATTAACATTTTTAATGAGTTCTTCTTAAAATACAACCTGGAATCCTTGCAATTGTGAGCAACTTCTAATTCATTTACACTTTTATAAATCCATATTGAAATTAAATTCTTCATGTGGATCAAGGTTTTCAAACAATTAAATGCTAAAATAATATATGAAAACATATTGTAAAATGTGTTCACAAGTCTTTCAGTAAGTTTAGTTTCAAAAAGTCATGCAGAAACACACTGAAAGTAAAACATTCTTCTGTGAAGTGTGTGGATCAGCATTTTCAAAGGGATGGGATTTAAAGATACATATGCGAACACACACTGGAGAGAAACCATTTGCTTGTGAAGTGTGCAGCTCAGCTTTTTCACAGCATTCTAGTTTAAAAACACACATGCGATTACATACTGGAGAGAAACCCTACAAATGTGAATTATGCGATTTAAGATTTCCATATACTTTTACTTTAAAGATTCACATGCAAACACACACAGGAAGAAAACCTTATGTTTGCAAAGTATGTGGATCAGCATTTGCAGTGAAGTCAACTCTTAAAACACATATGCGAAAACACACTGGAGAGAAACCTTATACCTGTGAAGTTTGTGGAATAGCATTTGCCGTGAATTCAACTCTTAAGAGACATATGCAAAAACACACTGGTGAAAAACCTTATACTTGCGAAGTGTGTGGATTAGCATTTGCAGAGAATTCCACTTTAAAAACTCATGTGCGTTTACATACTGGAGAGAAACCTTACATTTGCAAAGTGTGTGGATCAGCATTTCCAGTGAATTCTAGTTTGAAAAAACATATGCAAATACACACTGGTGAGAAACCTTATATTTGTGAAGTGTGTGGATCAGCATTTACAAAGAATGGCCATTTAAAAACACACATGCGAACACACACTGGAGAGAAACCATACGTTTGTAATGTATGTGGATCAGCATTTCCAGTAAATTCTAGTTTAAAAAGACATATGCAAATACACACTGGGGTGAAACCTTATACTTGTGAAGTGTGTGGATCAGCATTTGCTGAGAATGCTCATTTAAAAGCACACATTCGAATACACACTGGAGAGAAACCTTACAAATGTGAAGTTTGTGCATCAGCATTTACAGTGCAAAGCAGTTTAAAAAAACACATGCGCTTGCACACTGGAGAGAAACCTTACACTTGTGAAGTGTGTGGATCAGCATTTCCAGTGAGTAGTAGTTTAAAAAAACACATGTTCATACACACTGGGGAAAAACCCTATACTTGTGAAGTTTGTGGGACAGCATTTTCTTTAAATGCAGCATTAAAAAGACACATGCTAGCACATACTGGAGAGAAACTTCATTCATGTGAAGTATGTGGATCAGCATATTTATGGAGTTCCGCTTTAAAAACACATATGCGAACTCACACTGGAGAGAAACCATTTTCTTGTGAAGTGTGTGGATCACTATTTTCCAAAAAAGCTAATTTAAATAGACACATGCAAACACATACTGGTGAAAAACCCTACCCTTGTGGACTGTGTACATCAGCATTTTCACAAAGTACCCATTTGAAAAAACATATGCAAACACATACTAGAGAAAACCCCTTCACTTGCAAAATATGTTGCTCAGTATTTTCACAAAAATCACAGTTGTTAGAACACATACAAAAACACTCTAGAGAGAAATCCTAGATTTATGAAGTGTATGGATCAGCATTTGCTGTGAATACCTACATGAAAAATCATATGCAAGTATGCACTGATGATTAACCCTACACTTATCAAGTTTATGGAAAAGCATTTTCATATTCTTCAGATCAAAAATGTTACATGCACATACGCATAGGAAAGAAACAGTCACTTGTGAAATGTGTGGAATAATATTTTCATTGCATTCAGCTTTGAAAATACAAGTGGGACGCATACTTGCCGGAAACCTTAATCTTACACAGTTTGTGAAACAGTATTTTAAAATCAGCAGCCTGAATCAACAGAATTAGATATGAAACCATATACTTGTTTCACATGTGGATCATTGTCTGCATAAGACAGTGGAAAAAAAGTGAGATCTTTTGAAATTGGTCTGCTGTAAAAATATAATGGAAAGGTTCTCTAGACTTTTGAAATATGTGTATCAGCAATTTTTAAAGTATCGCAGCTGAAAAATATACATGTAAGCATTCACTAGTAAGAAACCCTTGGAAGTGTATAAATCAGCTTCTCTTTGGAATTTGATTTTATAACATATGAACTCACTGGATCGACATAAGTAGATAGATATGAACATACTGAAATAGATAGGAATAAATTTAAACAGACAGGTTAGTACAAAGATACTAAAATTCAAAGAGATATGAATAAGATAAAGATGAATATACTGAGATAGGAAGAAACTGAGATTGATATGAGGATGATGGAAAGTTCATAAAATAATGTCATATCTGCTATTGATGATGTTTTGGGCCACTAGATTCCAAGCACTACAACGCTGATGGAAGATGAGAATGGACCATAAGGATGACTGCTGAAAAAAACTTGTATGGTCATATTCCATGAAAGTATTTTGGTCAGTCTATGAACTTTTCAGTTGATCCTCATTGATAGATAGGTATTATGAGCATACTAAGATATACAGCTATGAATTGGTAAATTAATGCTAATCAACAGGTATGAGAATACCAGGATAAATATATGAATAGAATATTACAACCATACAGTTAGGAACAATTTGAGATAGATGACACAGCCGGGTGTGAACATACCAAGACAGAGACATAAATAGACAGATATGAATATATTGTGATTGACTGGAAGAGACTAAAATTGGAAGAGTATTGCAAACGGATGGGTACAAAGATACCAAGATTAGCAGAGCTACAATTAGAGAATTCACATTCAAGTATTTTTTATCTAATTTGAACAGGACAAATGATTGATTCCATCAATCACTCATATTAAAGATATTTGTGTCAAATTCCTTGAAATTACTGAATTTTAATGAGCATGGAAGATTTGAATATAAAATGACAATTGGCAAGAAAAAAAAACAAAAAGGCAGGTATTAAGAGCATAGTAAGATAGAAAAATAACTGAAATGACAGATATTGATATACTGAGATTTATTGGAAAAGAATGAAGGATATTGATGCAAACAGACAGGTATATATATACCAAAGTAGACGTAGATATGAATGTATTGAGATAGGTAGGAATAGACTGAGATTGATGCCAAGTGACTGTTAAGTATGACTATCTAAAGATAGATAGAGACAGAAAGATATGAATTTTACTGAGATTGATTAGGAGAGACTGAGATTGATGCAAGAGAGACAGTTAAGTATGACCATCTCAAGAGAGAGACAAAAAGATATGAATTTTACTGAGATTGATTAGGAGAGACCAAGATTGATGCAAGAGAGACTGGTATGTGACACAAACTGAGAGTTATAAACATACTGATATATTGTGAAATGTGCAGCTCAGAATTTTGTGGAGTTGACATTTAACATTGTTTTATTACATTTGAACTGCAGCAGTATGCAGTATAATAAGGATACATGGATTTCTACACCTGTGACCTATTCTCATTGTTCCTCTTTCTTCTCCTTCTCTAAAAAACTGTGTTCTATTTTCCTTTGTTGGTTTGTTCTTCTGCCATTAAATCTTGTTACTCACTGAATTGTTTCAGTTGTATTTACTTGTTATTTCATACATCTCTCAATATTCGTGTGGTGGCAACAGGCTGAGATGTACCTGTGCCAGAGAAATAGATATAAGCACCAAGTCATAAGTCAACATAATTATCAAGTCATTCCGTCAGTATGGATTTCCCTGACTCTACCTTTCCATCCATCCCTATCCTCCATTGCTTCTGGCTAATCATCCAAACTACATCCAGTGTCTGCACATATCTGATGTAATTTTTAGATGATTGGTCAATACTAGCACATGCATGTGGAGGGGTTCATTGAAGAACTTATGAGTTCATCCTTGCCTCTTCAGCAATGCCCAATATATCTTGTTCATCTGATTTAGATGATTTTTGAGATGGGAGGAAAGTGGCCTTACCGGTGTTGTTTTGTGAGGTGTTAATTTTAGATTTCTTCAATAAAACACACAGCATTCTTACGTAGTTCCCATGAAAATTTTCAAAATGCATTTTGTTAGTATCTATGTGTATCAAATTAACCTTGTTATATTGACAAGTGCACTTAAAGACAACCGTTCCTTCCAAAAAGAAGCTTTCTGACATGACATACAGATAAGTACTTAATTAATATGTAAAAATTAGAATTTATGAAATATATGCAAATTAATATATATATATATATATATATGTATATCTCAAAATCAAAAAGATCCTTGAAATAAGTATCTTTTTGTTCAAGGCTTACATTGACCTAAAAAGCTGGTTGATCATTCCTAAAGGTCAGTTAAGTGCGAGACAGTCATTTTTTATTTCAAAGGTCAGTTAAGTGCGAGACAATTGTTTTTTTTATTTTAAAGGTTAGCAAATTTAATTAATTTTTCGATTGTCAACCTTCGATTGTCAATCACAATGATGAAACGAGTCATTTTGTAAAACATATTTTCATAGTCCTTATCTTGAAGGTCAATGTTAAAAGGGAGATTTAATTTTGCTCCACCCTAAATATAGGTGAGCTGGGCATGGCTCGTACAGTCAGGTGAGGCTGAGAATTTTTAGTTCAAAACCATTGCTCTAAACCTGTTCCCATTGGTCAAAGCATCTAAAAAGGGTTTTACCTATACCTGTAAGATATGATCCTGAACTAGGTTTGGCTGACCAATGGGAATATGACTCCTAATTGTTTCTTATTGGACGACCAATCAGAAACCATTTTAATCCAGATATTGATCTATAAAAAATGGGATGGGAAAACAAAGCCTCAGAGAGGATGACAAAAGGGGCCAAGAAAAAACTCAAGACTGCCAAAGAAGCATCTCCTCCATTCTAGACCCGAGTCACTCCAAACAACTTTCAGACGTTATGAAAATTCAAAGTCCCAGACTTTAGAGACGTTAGTGTCACTCTAACCGCATCTCATCGTCACACTTCCTCTCTCGATATTCTTTCTTCTTCTGTTTGCCAGAAAAGCAAACATCGATTGTTTGTCATTTATTGTCTCACAAACGTGTTTCAGTAAAAAAAAATATTTTGTTGTTAAACCACGGGTTTTTTCTATTCTTTGAGTTGCTAAACAATCTAGCCACTCATACTACCTGACCGTCAGAAGAAGATCTGGCTGAATTGTGTCAATCCCAACTCCGTGAATCTTTCAAACACAACGTGGGCATGGAAGGATTTGTCAAAGCAAACAGTCGGGAGCTAATGTGGTAGTCACGAACCCAATAGCCACAACAAGTACTGTGACCAGTAGTCACACAACATTGGGCTCTGTGATTAGCATAGGAACACAGCTTAATATAGCAGATATGCACCATGCACTGAAACAGTGGTGATGAACAAAATCAGTGACCATAAACACATTGGACAATTTGAAATAGAATATCCAGTTTTTGAAGGAAAACCGGAAATAAATCCAACAATTTGAAAATGTACAAATATGAAAAAGACGTTTTCAGAGGATATTTTTCTTTAAGTTGTCCAGGAAAACTGAAAATAAATCTGACAGTACGAAAATGCTTAAAAATGAAAAACATTTGGCTATAAAGGATGATTCTACTTAATGTCTTGAAAAAGTGAAAATAAACCCAACATTATGAAAATATACTAAATTGAAAAAACACAAGGGCTTCAGAGGAAGATTTTATTTCTAGTTGGAATTATTTTTCAACCTTTTATGTTTTGGTTTTTGAATGTGGAAACATTAAACCTTCATCAGGACATATGAATTGTTTGATGAAATGGGAAAAAAAGCAAGTTTTAAAAATTCTATTTTAGTTGATGTTATTTTGTTTCAATTCTATGTAATTAGTGTCTGAAAATTAATTTTTAGAAACCTGAATTATTTCCTCACAGAAAAGTTCATATCACTTTATCTATCTATCTATATTCATATTTATCTTATTATGTTCCTTGCCATTCATTTTAATGCATGTAGAGAATATTTGCCTGCCTTAAAAAACAGCATTAAAAATGTTGTATCCAACCATCTACCAGTGAGAAATATACAACTATCATTGCCACAAAGCAGACACTAATTTGATTTGTTCTTTTCTTATGATTTCGTTTTATTTCAGAGAAACAGTTACAAAAATGAATAATTGATAATAACAAAAATTTCCGACAGACTTTATCAAATGTCCATTGGTCTAATGAGTAGAGTGTTCCCTAATGGTCCAGGAGACTGGGTTCAATCCCAGGTCGAGTCATACCAAACACTCAAATAATGGTACTTGAATCCGCCTTGCTTAACACTCAGCACTATAATGTAAGAATAATCAAGGGTAAAGTGGAACAATCCAAGGAATGGAGTAGCTCCCTCCCCTACACTTTGGTGTGGTAGCTATTGAAAAGGGGGCCTTCGACTCGCCCTCAACTAAGATCGCTAACTTTACTTTACTGATCAAATGTATTAAGTAACAATAATTTCTTCCAATTTTTTTAATATCTTTTCAGCATTGTTGTAGTTAAGTAATGAATTACTATTTCATAAAAAGCATTGAATAAATTATCAAATATTACTTAATTACCTAACAACCACACAGCTGTAAAAACAAAACAAAAATTGTTTGAATTATGACAAGTATCAAATGAAAAATTTGTTTTGCATTATTTTTGACTTGATGCATTTTTTGCCTATTGTTTTGTATTTCTCGTCTATTTACTTTAACGGCTAACTATATATATTGCCGAATTATTGTTAACACTGTTAATTAAATTGCATTTTCGATTGTTTCCAGCTTTGTTGGGAGAATGTTGGTATATTATTCTGTGTGTCTGGCAAAATATACAATGTGGTTGGTAATTAGTACATCTCAGTGTTGAAATTTGTCAGCTTTGAGTAATAGCAGTGACTTTGATTCATAGTAACATTGGTTTGTTACTAAAGAAAAGAAAAAGTGTTGTGG
Organism: Sepioteuthis lessoniana; assembly: GCA_963585895.1. Classification (NCBI taxonomy): domain Eukaryota; kingdom Metazoa; phylum Mollusca; class Cephalopoda; order Myopsida; family Loliginidae; genus Sepioteuthis; species Sepioteuthis lessoniana. The sequence goes on along the minus strand of OY757908.1, from coordinate 47,717,555 downwards.
TTGCCAGATGGTGGGAGTAAAAAATGGTAAAAGAAAGCAAGAGTATCATGTAAATAAGGTGGTGTTTCTGTGGAAAGAGAAAGGTAGAAATGTCCCTTGGAAATGAAACGGTATTAAGAGATATTGTGGTAGCTATAGTTAACTTTCATCCTATGTGTCAAACTAACTTCTGTTATATGTTTTAGGTTGTGAAAATTATGGAAAGGAAAATTTTAATTTTTTCGCCTGAATGTTAAATGCTCTGGGTGGTTTCTTTTTGTTGAAGACTTTGTCCTTTTGAATGAAATGATTGCATTTTCATCTCACGCCGTAAAGTCACGACTTTGTGGCACCAGAATCATATGAATTTTGGTATTGATGACTTGAATGTTTCTATTTAGATGTTTATCCTATCCGAGTACCATTACTGACCAACACAAAAGAAGTGTCTAATGACTTTATATTTTCTAATGTAAAACAATTCATCATGAATTAGCAACAATATATGTATTGCCTGAGCCAACTTGATGGAGTAAATACAGAAAGGACATGGAAAAGTAAAAGATTACATTACAGAGAAAACTCCAATGAAGCAGTTGAATTGTGTTTTGATATAAATTAAGAGTTCTTAATAGTGTAAATTGTTTAAAAACTTACGTCGAATTATGGTGTCATGCTCAATATGACATGAGTTTTGTTGAGGCTGGAGCCCCTGTTTTGGTAAATGGACACACTTGTGTATGCTTCTTCTTTTCAAGACTAGAATGAAGGGAAAGTGTTTGATTTTGCCATGCCGTTTTTGTAGTAATTTACTAAGGTTTTTGCTTAGATGTAGCACAAGGCCGAATGAATGGGGCAGCCAATGAAAGTGGAAGTCACTCTTGCAAATTGGCTAGTCAAGCTTGTTAACCATTACACTACCCGAGGCGCCCCCCATGCCGTTTTTATAGGCCACTTTAGTTATATCACCTTGAAGCCATTGGAGGAGCTATTTTGAAGGTAAGTGATGTAATCCCTATGTAGTTACAATGCAGAAAATATATGAATGATTTTCATACAATTCCTAAAAACGTTTTATTATAAAATTTCAACATAATCTTTAAAATATTGAATCACAATATGTGTCCCCCAGAGTCAAATAGGAAAAGGGATCCTTTGGTTAAAAAAATGGTCGAGAACCTTTGTATTAAGTGGTGCGTGGTTTAGAGGTTTACTCTACTCCTGCAGTTAATCTAATTGATTTAGAAAGAAACGAAAAACTATTTGTATTGAAATCTGGGGAATTGAAGTAAATTACAACTAATTCTTGGATGCAGTGGGTTATTTGATATTTTTTGCTTGTATATATAATTATATCTCTATATCTATATGTAGCAGAAAGAAAGAATTTCAAATTATTATATAGTGCGGGAATCATTTGGCCGTTGAGGTTTCAAATTTATATATTTTGTCCAATGAGAATGATTCATGCCATTCTGCCCGGATGACTTCCCCGGGCAAGACAAAAAATGGTGTAAACACACTTTCACTCTCTTCTTCACATACTCTTCGAGTAGAACAGACCTGTCTCCTCTTTCTCGTGAAAGCCAGCCACAGACCACATCACGATGAGGAGAGCATATCTAATTTATGGACAGTTGGTTCCTCGGAATTCATTCTATATCAACCCTCCTAGACCAACGGCTCCTAGAAGTATTAAATTGGATGTTTTATTCCGCCTCTGACATCAACATTTCAATTCCTGCTCTGTTCTCAGCAATTCGTCTTTGGTCTTGACTACAGCGACTCGATTCCTGCTCTGACATTCAGCTGCTTTATTCCTTCTCAGCTCTACAACCGTTCTATTACCTGCGGCTTATAGCACAAGGGTTCTTTTTGTCTCAAGCTGTTATTAAAACTTCCCTTTTGAAAACTATCAATATCTTCATCAACTCATGTGTTCTTCCTTTTAATATAACAAGAGGCAACAGAATTCAACAACCCCAACTGCCATTTAGTATAAATGGTAATATTATCTGCCCTCATGTCATAAATATATATTTAAGAATTCTGTTTCCATTGAAGTCCTTTCCTATTTTCATAGTTCTTGAATAATGACGAGTATAAATAATTTGTTAATGCTAATAGAAATTATTATCATTTAATGGTATAAACATTTTGGAATTTCTTCATTTTTGTTTTGAAAGTTTTGCTTTTGGGTTAATTGTAAATAAAAACAGAGGTAATTCATAGATCTACGACAAATTCAGAGGTTCTATTTTCAATCTTTTTTAGATTCAAAATAAAACCTCTGAATTTCCTTTGCCCGAAGTATTTTCCATACATTTTGTGATACATTAATTTTCCATATAATTTAATTGTTAAAGTTTATGGGCAATAAATAAGTTATACTTCTGTAAAAAAAAAAACACAGAATATTTTAACCATTTTTTATATAATCCCTAATATATATATATATATATATATAGAGAGAGAGAGAGAGAGAAGAGGAAAATCTCATTTTGTTTTGGCGCGCTATTTAATTCATCACTGAATTTCACCCAATCAGGATGACTTATCCCATTCAGCCCGGACCTTCATTTCCGGCTAGCAAAACGGGTGAGCGGCCAAACACACTCTCTTCGGCTTGAGACGGCGACCAGAACGGACGTGTCTCTGGTCGCCCCTGCTTAGCGATGCCCTTTAGCTGAACAAGCCACCCAGTGCGGACATATCACTGTGGCTTTAACCCTAGCAGCAGCAACATGGACACTCAGCGGGGGAACCTTCTAATTTATGGATTCTTTGCGTCTAATATATTTTAGACCAAGGAATTCCAGTTGAATATGAATTAGATACGTTCAGCATGCCTTCCACAAGCACCACAAAAATTTACTATGTCGATCCGAGCGCCACTCCGCTCTCGACACAAAACTACACTGTGACTTTGAATACTTCCCTCACACGTCCAACGACACGCTGCCATTTCCAGCATCCCGCTAAGCCATTTCGTCTCAAACATCCAGCAAGACTAAACACCACGAGTCTTGCAGCACCAAGAACAAACCTCCTCAAAGCTGCAAATAAAAACTTTCGCTGTTGTGTGTTGTTAAAGCAATAGTCTCGTAATTCATTTCTAGTGCCTAAAATATATAGTGTTCGGGAAAATAACTATTTCCCTTAACCCCTATATATATATATATATATATATATTGCTGTACATAAGTTTTATAAAATTACCAAGGGATCGTTCAAATATCAAAAGGTTTTGGGTGTCCACCGCTGTAAAATACAGATCAATAGAATCTATCAGCTTAAAAAAAGAAAGAAAAAAAATGGGTTGATAAGTATTGCTTGCAGCTTTGATTTCTCTAATTAAAAATGAACGAAAAAAAATGTCAGGACTTTTAGAGTTTATCTTAATTATCTCCCTTGACCATTTTTTTTTCTTGAGGACATCTTTCGTGCACCGTGAAAGAAACGGAATTAATTTTATAAGAAAATTTCACCCAGGAAATTTTAGTTTATTTGAATTAAATTTTCATCTTTTCTATTTTTGCTCGCATATTAGATTGTCAGAGAAATCGGATGAAAGAAAACAAACATGTAAGTAAAATATTCATTTTTATATTAGAAAAATTACATAGCTCTAAGCATTTTCACACAGAATTTTATGGGATCGATCGATGAGACAAAAATGCCGATAGAAAACTGAGCTAATTTTTTTTTTAAATGAATTTTTAAAAAATCTCTAAATTAGCTATTATTTAATTATGTTGTTTTTGCAATTGCACAATTTATATGAACTGATTTCAATTGTGATGATTTTTTGATTAACAGGCGACTGGTCTTGATATATATATATATATATATATATATATATATATATATATATATATATATATATATATATATATATATATATATAGAGAGAGAGAGAGAGAGAGAGAGAGAGAGAGAGAACGGATTAGTAAATAAACTAAAAAATTCCAAAAGAAAAGAGCGTTAAAAAAAACTTATTAAGAAATTAAAATATCTTGTATTAATCTTCATGTTTTAAAATTTTGCCTTGTATTCGTATATGGGAAAACAATCTGACGTAAATTTATTTCTGTAATATATATATATAAATTTCCATTTGTTTAAAAGAGTCAATAATTTTTAAAATTAAGCTAAGTATATCTATCTATCTATCTGTGTGTGTATATATATATATATATATATATATATATATATATGTATATGTATATATATGTATAAATGAGTATATATATATATATACACGAGCTACATACAATAAGTTTCCAGACTTTTCGTATGGGCAATTTTATTGGTAGCACACACGTGAAACTCTAGTCCCCTTCGAAGTAATCTCCTCCGGTGCAATGTACCGTTTGTGCCATTCCAACAACTTCTATAAGGCCCCATGGAAGTCCTCTTGTGTGAGCATGTCAATGACCTTCGTCACAGCCTCTTTCATCTCCTCAGTTGTCTCATAACGACAGCCTTTGAGCTTAGGGAATAACTAAAAGTCACAGGGAGCAAGGTCTGGACTATAGGGAGGGTGAAGAGCTGTCTTGGTGCCCATCTTGGTCAAATAGTCTGTGACAAGGATGGAGTTGTGGACTGGTGTATTGTCCTGGTGGAAATGCCACTGACCTGATTTGAAGAGTGCTGGTCTCTTCCCTAGGAATTGCTTCCTGAACTCCCTTAAAACCTCAATATAGTAACCCTAACCCTAACCTTTTGGCCAATCAACTCTGGTGTATTGACTTCCTTACTCTTCCCACACCTCTCATTATCCCTCACAGACTCCCTGCCTTCCTTGAATCTCTTATGCCACGCAAAAATTGATGCTCGATTCATGCAAGATGCTCCAAAAGCAGTCTGAAGCATTTCATACGTTTCTGTGGCATTTCTTCCAAGTTTAAAACAGAATTTTATTGCATATCGTTTTTCTAAAGTGTCAGATTGCATTTTTGAAATTCACCAGCTGTGACAATCAGGCTTTAGTAGGGTGTATTTGAATTCCTGCTGTAGCTGTTAATTTGAACCTGAAATCATAAAAATTGATCAGTCTTCTCATAAGATGTATAGCAATAACATACTGAATTTTCAAGAGTCTATGACAATTTTAAATATCTGTACAAAAAGTCTGGAAACTTATCATATGCACCTCGTGTATATATATATATATATATATATATATATATATATATATATATATATATATATATATATTTATATAGTTCTGTGCATAAGTTTTTGTCATAATTTGAACCAAGTATTAAATCAATGTTATTTATTATTTCGTGCAGCTGAAATCAATTAAAATTTGCTTATATGTAGAATAATATGAAAAACATTTAAGATAGAAATAAAGCAGTCATATAATTATTTACTTAATAAATTATGTGAAAAAAATTTTTAAGTTAAACTGTGTATAAGTTTTTGCTATTTTATGTTTACCATTATTTTTACATTATTATTTATTAAAATATTATTTACGTAAATATTATTCATTAATGAATATTTCTAATCAAATTATTTTTACAATAAAAATCAATTAACTTATATCTGTTCAGTGCAAAGTAAGGACATTGATAGTAATAATTGCTTTAATCCAGTATGAAATGCGAATGTACATCATCTAACAGCCATTGCCTCTGGGTTTTCTCTTTTTATAACACAGTGTGCCAAGGGCAGTCTATCTCAGTCTTCTTTCTCGGAAAGCCCTGTTGGATAACAGGGCCTTCTACCCTATATCCTATTCTTTCTTCTAATTAGGTGTTAACTTAAATCCTCCTATATCTGCCTAATGAGTAGAATGTTCACTAGTAGTCCAGGAGACCAGGGTTCAATTCCAGGTTGATTCATACCAGATTCAAAAAATGATATTTGATGCCACCTTGCACAACATTCAGATCCATAAGGTAAGGATCAAGGGTAAAGTGGAGCAATCAAGGGAATGGAGTAGCACCCTCCGCAACGGCTCAGTTTGGTAACTATTGGAAAGGGAGCCTTTGGGTCACACTCGACTAAGGTCACCAATTTTATATCTGCCTCTGAAAGGCCTCCATCATTTAATATGACCTTCCACTTCGGCTCACTACAGAATATTTGTTCATTGAAACGTAAACTGAAGGATTCTACAAAAAGGGTGTGTTTAAGACCTGTCCGACTTCTGTCCTAAAGGCTGAACATTATTGGGGTTTAATCTGGTTTTGCTTCTTGTACCACATTTTTTTTTTGGACTTGTTACATGTGGTGCAACATGCAGTTACCTTCCATAGATGATTGAATATTAAAATGTGAACTTTCCTGTTTTATAAGAGTACTTTCCAGCCCAGCATGTGCTAATGTCGTACACACATTTTATGTTCTTCTCATCTACTAAACCAATACTAAAAGCTATCAGTGCATTATTATTATTTATTAATCCCATATCATCAAACCCAATAATACTACATGGTCAGAAGTGGTCAAATGAAAGTTTCAAATGAACTCTAAAAAAAAGAGTCAGTGGAAATAATAAACCCAACTTTTTTCCCCTGTTAGAAAAGATAACAACCATCGCTCTGCACGATGCATTTTGAAAAATCAAGAATTCTTCAATAATTTGAAAAAGTAAAAAATTCTTCACAGAATTATAAGTGTATTTTTCTCATTTTATTCAAAATAATTGCTATGAAACATTTTTCTAAAAATATTCCACCTCCTTAGAAGATGACCTTATCTGGAAATGTTACAAAACAACTGGCGAAAATTAAAACAGAATTTTTAAAACTAATGTTGTACTCCCTACATAATGGACTCGCCCTCCTCCATAAATACACGTCAACAAGAGTGTCAGATGGGAGTGCACCAATCAGCACGACACAATCACATGTGATACCCATTTGCGTAGTGGACGGATAGTCACTACAACACTGGACTCTCAGCTTTCTACCAACTAATTACTGTTTAACCAGGTTCAATTGTATCTTGTTTCTGTTACTTGAATATATATGTTTTTCTATCAAACCTTTTGTGTTGCCCATGTCAGTCACCAATTGACTCTTAAATCAAGTTGATACAGAATATCAAACATCTGTATTTCTAACAATTATTAGTCAGAAATATTTTGACATTTATGAGGGATTACAGTTTGATGATGATTTACAAAAAACAGAACAAGACGAGGTGATTAACAAATTTGAGGAATTTTAGATGCATGAAGCATATGAGTTTTATAAATTCTACCTTTGGAAACAAGAACAATCTGAAAATTTATAGACCTATATAGCTGCTTTGTGACAACTAGCAAAAAACTACAACTTAGGATAATTAAAAGACAGACTCATTAAGGATGAAGTCATTGTGGGTGTTAATGATGAGGAGAAATTTTCAGCAGACGAAACTCTAACCAATGACACATGCCTACTGATAGGTCGAGATCAGGAATCATGTAAACTGTAGGATTAAAGAAAATGGATTCTGGTTTTGGCTTTCCCAAACTTTACAAGAGGCAACTGGGTCTGTCCTCTTCACCTTTTTCTTCTTCACATGGCACATCAATTCACTTGTCTACTCTGTCCAACTGTCAAATGAGCAGTCTGCAACACATACTATTTCTTAGGTTGTTTTACATGGAAAAAAGGAAATGCTGTAACTGAAGATAGTAAGCTCGAATAGCAAGTGAGGATAGAATTCACAACCAAAGTGTGCAATACAATGGTCAGTTTTAGATTCAACTGTCGAAAACTTTTTGGATCATCAACACAAAGGATGCTAAGTTATAGTCAAATGCCAACACTAACATGGGACAATGTTTGGTAGCCTGGCTTTTTGAAAGAAATTGCTGAGGAGGTAGGAAGGTGCAGTATCTGTGAGAAAGAAAATATCCACCGGTGCCACGACAACCCACCAAGTTACCTGCTTACCGTGGCAGAATGTAGGAATGGACTTATTCTATCTGAAAGGACACAATACCTATTAGCCATTGACAGGAAATATAGAAACTGAACGTGTGGTTCCGACAGACAAAAAGCTCCTCAAGAAAGCAAGTAATCCATATGTTGCACTACTTAACTATTGCAATACTCCACACCAACATGGCAAGACTCCTGCAGAATTATTTATGAATAGGAAAGTCATGACTCAAATTCCAGCAATTTCCTATAAAAATATATTCTGCCAATAAAATATTGAGCAACACAAAAATCCAGACTCTCATCTCAAAGGGAAACAGAAAGTTAATTTCTACAAGCAACATCAAAATAGAGAGCATGCATCTTAGGTTGAAGAAATTTATTATGTGAAACATGAAAGCAAAGAAAATATCCTGTGTTTTCAAATTCAACATGTCACTAAAATATTGCAAAATTATTGACTTTTCTTCTTTTAAGTATTAGAATTATTTTCAATAATATATAAATTCTAACATAGAATATAAGTTGTTTATTGAAACAAAAATTCTAAACTCGTATATCTATATAAATCATAAGGATGCTGTGTTTTTTAATAATATTTCTTTTTCATTTACAGATGTCAATTGATTTGGAGAAAGAATGAATTCTTTTAATGGCCCGGCATTATATAAAGAAGAGTTCTTTTAAGAAATACATGCAAATAGATTATTAATAAATTATACTGTATGAGTCTTTTCACTGAGTTAATAAATAAAAACAGATACATACATAGGAGACAAATGTGATTCTCATGAGATGAATGGATGATCAGTTTCTGTGAATTTCAAAATGTAAATATACACAGAACAAAGATTTTCATGTATAAATTGTGTGGATTAACATTTTTAATGAGTTCTTCTTAAAATACAACATGGAATCCTTGCAATTGAGAGCAACTTCTAATTCATACACACTCCTCTAAATCCATATTGAAATTAAATTCTTCATGTGGATCAAGGGTTTCAAACAATAAAATGCAAAAAAAATATATGAAAACATATTGTAAAATGTGTTCACAAGTCTTTCAGTGAGTTTAGCTTCAAAAAGTCATGCAGAAACATACCGAAAAAAAATCATTCTTCTGTGAAGTGTGTGGATCAGCATTTTCAAAGGGATGGGTTTTAAAGACACATATGCGAACACACACTGGTGAGAAACCATTTGCTTGTGAAGTGTGCAGCTCAGCTTTTTCACAGCGTTCTAGTTTAAAAACACACATGCGATTACATACTGGAGAGAAACCCTACAAATGTGAATTGTGTAACTCAGCATTTCCACATTCTTATTCTTTAAAGATTCACATGCAAACACACACAGGAAGAAAACCTTACGTTTGCAATGTATGTAGATCAACATTTACAGTGAAGTCAACTCTTAAAATACATATGCGAAAACACACTGGAGAGAAACCTTATACTTGTGAAGTTTGTGGATTAGCATTTGTAAAGAATTCCTATTTAAAAGAACACATGCGAACACACACAGGAGATAAACCTTACATTTGCAAAGTGTGTGGATCAGCATTTCCAGTAAATTCCAATTTAAAAAAACATATGCAAATACACACTGGTGAGAAACCTTACATTTGTGAAGTGTGTGGATCAGCATTTACAGTGCAAAGCAGTTTAAAAAAACACATGCGCTTGCACACTGGAGAGAAACCATACACTTGTGAAATTTGTGGATCCGCATTTGCAGAGAATTCCCATTTAAAAGCACACATGCGAACACACACTGGAGAGAAACCATACATTTGTAAAGTATGTGGATCAGCATTTCCAGTAAATTCTAGTTTAAAAAGACATATGCAAATACATACTGGAGAGAAACCTTACAAATGTAAAGTTTGTGGATCAGCATTTGCAGTGCAAAGCAGTTTAAAAAAACACATGCGCTTGCACACTGGAGAGAAACCTTACAATTGTGAAATGTGTGGGTTAGCATTTTCTGTGAGTAGTACTTTAAAAAGACATATGTTTATACATACTGGAGAGAAACTTTATTCATGTGAAGTGTGTGGATCCGCATATTTATGGAGTTCCGCTTTAAAAACACATATGCGAACTCACACTGGAGAGAAACCATTTTCTTGTGAAGTGTGTGGATCACTATTTTCCAAAAAAGCTAATTTAAATAGACACATGCAAACACATACTGGTGAAAAACCCTACCCTTGTGGACTGTGTACATCAGCATTTTCACAAAGTACCCATTTGAAAAAACACATGCAAACACATACTAGAGAAAACCCCTTCACTTGCAAAATATGTTGCTCAGTATTTTCACAAAAATCACAGTTGTTAGAACACATACAAAAACACTCTAGAGAGAAATCCTAGATTTGTGAAGTGTATGGATCAGCATTTACTGTGAATACCTACATGAAAAATCATATGCAACTATGCACTGATGATTAACCCTACACTTATCAAGTTTATGGAAAAGCATTTTCATATTCTTCAGATTAAAAATGTCACATACACATACACATAGTTAAGAAACATTCACTTGTGAAGTGTGTAGAACAATATTTTCAGGGCATTCAGCTTTCAAAATACACATGATAAATACTTTAGGGAAACCTTAATCTTACAAAGTTTGTGAAACAGTATTTTAAAATCAGCAGCCTGAATCAACAGAATTAGATATGAAACCATATACTTGTTTCACATGTGGATCATTGTCTGCATAAGACAGTGGAAAAAAAGCGAGATCTTTTGAAATTGGTCTGCTATAAAAATATAATGGAAAGGATCTCTACACTTTTGAAATATGTGCATCAGCAATTTTTAAAGAATTGCAGCAGAAAAATATACATGTAAACATTCACTAGTAAGAAACCCTTGGAAGTGTATAAATCAGCTTCTCTTTGGAATTTGATTTTATAAAGACACAACATATGAACTCACTGGATCGACATAAGTAGATAGATATGAACATACTGAAATAGATAGGAATAAATTTAAACAGACAGGTTTGTACAAATATACTAAAATTGATAGAGATATGTTTAATATAAAGATGAATACAGGGTGGAAAAATAGAATTGTCGTCCTAAAGAAAACAACACTACAGCTTTATTTTAAAACTTTTATTGAAAAAATCAATTCAGGGAGCTTAATTATGTAGTAGAGCTGACATCTATTCAAGGTAGCCGCCTTCAGCCACAATCACCACCTTGATACGGATCTGGAACTGGGAGCATGCCTTTTCCTCAAGCACTGGCAGGAGCTCGGCAAATACTCGGCGCATGGCGGTGATCCGGCTGGCTTTGATGCTGTGGGAGGTCATGTTGGTGATGTTCTCGACGTATGACCAAATGAAGTAGTCCAGCGGGATCAGGTCGGGGGAGGAGGGGGCCAATGAAAGAAGGGTACAAAGTCATAGCACTCCTTCTAAAGCCAAGCCTGGGTCTATTTAGACTTGTGGGCCAGTGCCAAGTCCTGCTGCCACACCCAGAGTCTGCTACCGACCACCTGATTGCACCAGGGGGATCACCACACTCTTCAGCACATGCAGGTACACTTTGGTTTTAACTTTCAAGCCGACTTAGAAAATGTGAGCTTATGAACTTTTCAGCTGATCTACTATGATAGATAAATATTATGAGTATACGAACATAGACAGCTGTGAATCGGTAAATTAATGCTAACCGAGAGGTATGAGACTACCAAGATCACGATATGAATAGAATATTACAACCATACAGATAGGAACAATTTGAGATAGATGACACAGCCGGGTGTGAACATACCAAGACAGAGACATAAATAGGCAGATATGAATATATTGAGATTGACTGGAAGAGACTAAAATTGGAAGAGTATTGCAAACAGATGGGTATGAGGATACCAAGATTAACAGACCTACAAATGGAGATTTTACATTCAATTTTTTTTATCAAATTTGAACAGGAAATCTGATAAGTTCCATCATTAAGTTATATTTAAGATATTATTTGTGTCAAATTCCTTGAAATTACTGATTTTAATGAGCATAGAAGATTTGAATATAAAATGACAATTGGCAAGAGAAAAAAAAACAAAAAGGCAGGTATTAAGAGCATAGTAAGCTAGAGATTAATGGGGAGATTCATAGGAAAAGAATAAAGGATATTGATGCAAACAGACAGGTATATGTATACGAAACTAGAAAGAGACATGAATAGATATGAATATATTGAGATAGGTAGGAATAGATTGAGATAGATGCTGAGTGACAGAGTGAAGTGTGACTATCCCAAAATAGATTGAGACAGAAAGATATGAATTTTACTGAGATTGATTAGGAGAGACCAAGATTGATGCAAGAGAGACAGTTAAGTATGACCATCTCAAGAGAGAGACAAAAAGATATGAATTTTACTGAGATTGATTAGGAGAGACCAAGATTGATGCAAGAGAGACAGTTAAGTATGACCATCTCAAGAGAGAGACAAAAAGATATGAATTTTACTGAGATTGATTAGGAGAGACCAAGATTGATGCAAGAGAGACTGGTATGTGACACAAACAGAGAGTTATAAACATACTGATATATTGTGAAATGTGCAGCTCAGAATTTTGTGGAGTTGACATTTAAGATTGTTTCATTACATTTTAACTGCAGCAGTATGCAGTGTAATGAGGATACATGAATTTCTACACCTGTGACCTATTCTCATTGTTCCTCTTTTTTCTTCTTCCATGAAAAACTGTATTCTGTTTTCTTTTGTTGATTTGTTCTTCTGCCATTAAATCTTGTTACTCACTTAATTGTTTCAGTTGTATTTACTTGTTATTTCATACATCTCTCAATATTCGTGTGGTGGCAACAGACTGAGATGTACCTGTGCCAGAGAAATAGATGTAAGCACCAAGTCATGAGTCAACATAATTATCAAGTCATTCCGTCAGTATGGATTTCCCTGACTCTACCTTTCCATCCATCCCTATCCTCCATTGCTTCTGGCTAATCCTCCAAACTACATCCAGTGTCTGCACATATCTGATGTAATTTTTAGATGATTGGTCAATACTAGCACATGCATGTGGAGGGGTTCATTGAAGAACTTATGAATTCATCCTTGCCTCTTCAGCAATGCCCAATATATCTTGTTCATCTGATTTAGATGATTTTTGAGATGGGAGGTAAATGGCCATAGAGGTGTTGTTTTGTGAGGTGTTAATTTTAGATTTCTTCAATAAATCACATAGCATTCTAAATGTAGTTCCCATCCAGATTTTCAAAATGCATTTTGTTAGTATCTATGTGGTATATCGAATTAACCTTGTTATATTGACAAGTGCACATAAAGACAACAGTTCCTTCCAAAAAGAAGCTTTCTGACACAGCTTGCAGTTAAGTACTTAATTAATATGTAAAAATTAGAATTTATGAAATATCTGAAAATTAATATATATATATTTATATACATACATATATATATATATATATATATATATATATATATATATATATCAAAATCAAAAAGATCCTTGAAATAAGTATCTTTTTGTTCAAGGCTTACATTGACCTAAAAAGCTGGTTGATCGTTCCTAAAGGTCAGTTAAGTGCGAGACAGTCGTTTTTTATTTTAAAGGTCAGTCAAGTGTGAGACAATTGTTTTTTATTTTAAAGGTTAGCAAATTTAATTTTTTGGTTGTCAACTAACTTCATGAATCACAATGATGAAACGAGTCATTTTGTAAAACATATTTTTATAGTCCTTATCTTGAAGGTCAATGTCAAAAGGGAGATTTAATTTTGCTCCCAACAAAGGAGCAAAACTAGTTACCATAAATGCATAAGATAATTTGAAACAGAATATCCAGTTTTTGAAGGAAAACAGGAAATAAATCCAACAATTTGAATATGTACAAATATGAAGAACACGTCTTCAGAGGATATTTTTTTCTTTAATTTGTCCAGGAAAACTGAAAATAAATCTGACAGTATGAAAATGCTTAAAAATGAAAAACACTTGGTTATACGTATTTACCAACCCCTCTGCTTGGGCAGGATATGACACAAGGTCAATTTTTTAAGCAGAGTTTAACAGGTTTGAATTCAGAGTTTTCCTTCTCCTAGACTAGTTGCCTCACCAAGGCTGAAGAACCTAGTCTGCCCTACTATTTTACCCATAGCTGGAGGGAGAATAATTGGATTCATACCTTTCTCAAGGGTATTAGTGCAATGTGAAATGCAATCAGTCTCATCCAGGTTTGAATTCGTGTTGCCGTGTCCATTTCCTACGACGATAACCATTACACCATGGGTATTTTATTTAATATGTCTAGAAGTGAAAATATACCCAACAGTATGAAAATATATTAAATTAAAAAACACAAAGGCTTCAGAGGAAGATTTTATTTCTAGTTGGAATTATTTTTTAACCTTTTATGTTTTGGTTTTTGAATGTGGAAACATTAAACCTTCATCAGGACATATGAATTGTTAGATGAAATGGAAAAAAAGCAAGTTTTAAAAATTCTTTTTTAGTTGATGTTATTCTGTTTCAATTCTATGTAATTAGTGTCTGAAAATTAATTTTTAGAAACCTGAATTATTTCCTCACAGAAAAGTTCATATCACTTTATCTATCTATCTATATTCATATTTATCTTATTTATGTTCCTTGCCATTCATTTTAATGCATGTAGAGAATATTTGCCTGCCTTAAAAAACAGCATTAAAAATGTTGTATCCAACCATCTACCAGTGAGAAATATACAACTATCATTGCCACAAAGCAGACACTAATTTGATTTGTTCTTTTCTTATAATTTCGTTTTATTTCAGAGAAACAGTTACAAAAATGAATAATTGATAATAACAAAAATTTCAGACAGACTTTATCAAATGTCCATTGGTCTAATGAGTAGAGTGTTCCTTAATGGTCTGGGAGACTGGGTTCAATCCCAGGTCGAGTCATACCAAACACTCAAATAATGGTACTTGATGCCACCTTGCTTAGCACTCATCACTATCAGGTAAGAATACTCAAGGGTAAAGTGGAATAATCCAAGGAATGGAGTAGCGCCCTCCCCTACACTTTGGTGTGGTAGCTATTGAAAAGGGGGCCTTCGGCTCACCCTCGACTAAGATCGCTAACTTTACTTTATTGATCAAATGTATTAAGTAACAATAATTTCTTCCAATTTTTTTTATATCTTTTCAGCATTGTTGTAGTTAAATAATGAATTATTATTATTTCATAAAAAACATTGAATAAATTATTAAATATTACTTAATTACCTAACAACCACACAGCTGTAAAAACAAAATAAAATCGTTTGAATTATGACAAGTATCAAATGAAAAATTTGTTTTACCTTATTTTTCACTTGACCCAAGTTTTATTCATTTATTTATTTTTATTTATTTTTTTGCATATTTATTTACTTTAACACCTAAATATAAATATTGCCGAATTATTGTTAACTTTGTACGTAAGCGTGCAGTTAATTAAATTGCATTTTCGTTGTTTTCAGCTTTGTTGGGAGAATGTTGGTATATTATTTTGTATGTCTGGCAAAAGATACGATGTGGTCGGTAATTAGCACTTCTTAGTTTTGAAATTTGTCAGCTTTGAGTAATAGCAGTGACTTGGATTCATAGTAACATTGGTTTGTTACTAAAGAAAAGAATATCGAATGCCTTTGGGTGTCTACAAGTGTAAAATAAGAATCAATGGGATCTATCGGCTTAAAGAAAAAAGAAAAAGTAAATGGCTTGATAAGTATTGCTTTCAGCTTTGATTTCTCAAATTAAAAAAATAAACGAAAAAAAAAATGTCAGGACTTACTGAGTTCGATTTAATTATCTCTCTTGTTCTGTGTTGTTGTTTTTTTTTTTCGAGGACATTCTTTCGAGCACCGTGTAAGACATGGAATTAATTTTATAAGAAAATTTTACCCAGCAAATATTAGTTTATTTGAATTAAATTTTCATGTTTTCTATTTTCGCTCGAATGTTAGATTGTCAGAGAAATCGGATGAAAGAAAACAGACAAGTAAGTAAAGTATTCATTTTTATATTAGAAAAATTACATTGCTATAAACATTTTCACCCAGAATTTTATGGGATCGATCGATGCGACACAAAAAATGCCGAAAGTAAACTAAGCTGAATTGTTAAAAAAAATGAATTAAAATAAAAAAGAAAATCTCAAAACTTGCTAGTATTTAATTTTTGAAATAGCTCAATTAATTGTAAACTAGTTTCAATTGTGATGATTTTTTATATTAACGGGCGACTCGTCTTGTTATATATAGAGAGACAGAGACAGAGAGACAGCGTTTATGTAAAAAAAAAAAAATTTAAATCCGTAAAGAAAGGAGTGTTTAAAAGTCTTATAAAAAAATTAAAATATCTTGTATTAATGTTCCTGTAAAAAACTTGTGTTTTGTATTTGTAAATGAATAAAAAAAAAAAACTGACGTAAATTTATTTCTGCAATATATGTTTCTAAATTTACATTTGTTAAAAAGATTCAAAAAATTTTAAATTTAAGCTAAACATATCTATCTATCTATCTATCTATCTATATATATATATATATATATATATATATATAGATGCCATAATTCGAACTAAGTGTTAAATCAATGTTATTTATTATTTCATGTGGCCGAAATCAATTAAAATTTGTTGACATTTAAAATAAATGAAAAATATTTAAGATTAGTTGGTAACATAATTATTTCCTTAATGAATTATGTGAAAAAAAAGTTTTTAAATTAAAGTGCGTATAAGTTTTTGCTATTTTATGTTTACTATTATTTTTACATTATTATTTACATAAATATTATTTATTAATCAAGAATTCTAATCAAATTATTCTTTACAATAAAAATTAGTTAATTCATATCTGTTCAGTGCCAAGTAACGACATTGATAGTAGTAATTGCCTAAATCCAGTGTGAAACGCGAATGCACATAATCTAACCGTCATGGCCAATGGCCTTTCTCTTTTTATGACACAGTGTGCCAAAGGCAGATTAACTATCCCAGTGTTCTTCCTCGGAAAGCCCTGTTGGATAACAGGGGCTTCTACATAATATCCTAATCTTTCTTACATCCTCCTATTTCTGCCTAATAAGTAGAATGTTCACCAATAGTCCATGAGACCTGTGTTCAATCCCAGGTTGAGTCATATCGAGACTCAAAATATGGTATTTGATGCTACCCTACCCCAACACCTCGTTGTGGTAACTATTAGAAAGGGAGCCTTAGTGTCACTCTTGACTATTGTCGTCAACTTTATATCTGCCTCTGGAAGGCCTCCATCATTTAATACGACCTTCCACTTCGGCTTACTACAGAGTATTTGTTCATTGAAACATAAACTGAAGGATTCTACAAAAAGGGTGTGTTTAAGACCTGTCCGACTTCTGTCCTAAAGGCTGAACATTACTGGGGTTTAATTTGGTTTTTGCATCTTGTACCACATTTTCTTTTGGACTTTTAACGTGGTGTAACATGCAGTTACCTCCCATAGATAATTGAATATTTGAATATGAACTTTCCTGTTTTATAAGAGTATTTTCCAGCCCAGCATGTACAAATATCGGCACACATTTTATGTTCTTCTCGTCTAATATAAAAACACTAAAATCTATCAGTGCATTATCATTATTTATTAATCCCATATCGTCAATCCCCATAATCCCATATCGTCAGAAGTGGTCAAATGAAAGTTTCAAACAAACTCTAAAAAAAATTTTATTGGAAAAAGAATAAAGCAAACTTTTTTTCCCTGTTAGAAAAGATAACACCTATCGTCCTGCACACATGCATTTTGGAAAAAGCAAGAATTCTTCAATAATTTGAAAAAGTAAAAAATTCTTCACTGAATTATAAATGTATTTTTCTCATTTTATTCAAAATAATTGCTATGAAACATTTTTCTGAAAATATTCAACCTCCTTACAAGATGTTCTTATCAGGAAATGTTGCAAAACTACTGGCAAAAATTAAAACAGAATTCTTAAAACTAATGTTGTACTCCCTACATAATGGACTCACCCTCCTCCATAAATACACGTCAACTACAGTGTCAGATGGGAGTGCACCAATCACAACGACACAATCACATGTGATACCCATTTGCGTAGTGGACGCATAGTCACTACAACACTGGACTCTCAGCTTTCTATCAACTAACAACTGTTTAACCAGGTTCACTTGTATCTTGTTTCTGTTACTGGAATATATATGTTTTTCTATCAAACCTTTTGTGTTGCCCATGTCAGTCACCAGTTGACTCTTAAATCAAGTTGATGTAGAATATCAAACATCTTTATTTCTAACAATTATTACTCAGAAATATTTTGACATTTATGAGGGATTACAATTTGATGATGATTTACAAAAAACAGAACAAGACGAGGTGATTAACAAATTTGAGGAATTTTAGATGCATGAAGCATATGAGTTTTATCAATTCTACCTTTGGAAACAAGAACAATCTGAAAATTTATAGACCTATATAGCTGCTTTGTGACAACTAGGCAAAAACTACAACTTAGGATAATTAAAAGACAGACTCATTAAGGATGAAGTCATTGTGGGTGTTAATGATGAAGAGAAATGCCTACTGACAGGTAGAGCTCATGAATCATTTACTCTGTAGGATTGAAGAAAATGGATTCTGATTTTGGCTTTCCCAACCTTTACAACAGGCAACTGGGTCTGTCCTCTTCACCTTATTCTTCTTCGTATGGCACATCAATTCACTCATCCACTCTGTCCAACTGTCAAATGAGCAGTCCATAACACATACTATTTCTTAGGTTGTGTTACATGGAAAAAGGAATTGCAATAAATGAAGATAATAAGCTCAAATAGTAAGAGAAGATAGATGTCACCACCAAAGTTTGCAATAGAATAGTTAATTTTAGATTTGATATTGGCACAGATATGATTGTAGAGAAGAGCTGTCCTTCAAGGAGAATTCTCCCATAATAAAAGCTACAAACAAGAAATTATATGGACCAGGTTGACTCAAAATAAAATTCCTCTGATATATAGATGCCACACTGAGTTATAGGAAGGATTCTCCCATAATAAAACCTACAAACAAAAGATTATATGGCCCATGTTGACTCAAAATAAAATTCCTATAATTTCTAGATACCACACCGAGTTTTGGGAAAACAACTTTGGAACAGGAACTGTACATTGTGCTAGGGCTCATAGAAACATTATTGAGTGGACCACCAATTACTGCTCTCAATTTATTGAGTAAAATTGATACAATAACAAGTGATAGTCACCAATACAAAAATCTCTCCCAGTGTGTTCACAGACCTTGGGAAATTGAGGATATTTACAAGATTCATTTGCACAGGACTATATAACCATTCTCAGTCACCACTCTTAGATGTCTACCACTTCCCAGGAAGAAGAAAGTCCAGAAGGAGTTAAAATGATTTGAAAAAGAGAAAATTATCCATCCAGTAAAGTTGTCAACAAACTGGTGTGCTCCAATTGTAACAGTTCCTGAAGGAGATGAAAGAATAAGACTTTGTGTTGATTACTCTAAGTTGAATGAAAATGTGAAATGGGAAAATTTTTCTCTTCTCTCAACTGATCAACTCCTTGCTGAACTTGACAGAGCCATTGTGTTCACTAAAGTTAATTGCATCAGTGGTTTCTATCCAATAGTTTTACGCAATGACTTACAGGAACTTATGACTATGATCGATTCTGTTACCAAAGGCTCCCTTTTGGAATAAGATCCAGATTAGAAATTATCCACAGGAAACTGATGCACATTGTATCTGGAATAGCAGGGGTCATTTGTGATGTTAATAATGTCTTGGTTCAGCAGAAAAACATAAAATGAGCATGACCAGAAGGTACAAAAGGTACTACAAAGAATGGAAGCAAAAATGACATTAAATGAAAAATATCAAGTCTCAACTTGTAAAATAAAATTTCTTGAGCACTTAATCCCAAAGAAGGAATCTGAATAGATCATAAAAGCTATAAAGGAGTTGACCAGACCTCAAAATGTGTCTGAGCTTAGAAGGTTAATTGGAATGGCAAATCATGTCAGCAAATTAACTGAGAACTTAGTTGAGGCAATCAAACAACATTGTGACTTACTAAAATAACATTTGGATACGGGATCAGCTGCAGGAAATAGTATTCCAGATTCTGAAGAAAAAACTGAGCTCTACACCAGTATTGATACATTATTGTTCTGAAAATCCAACAACGGCCTCAACAGATGCATCATCTTATGGCTTAACTGGAGTGCTTCTTAAGGAGGAAGGAGATGACTGGAGATCTGTATTCTAAGCATTGAGATCTCTCACTGAAACAGAGTAGAAATATGCACAGATTGAGAAAGAAGAATTGGAAGTCACACAGTGCTGTGAAAAGTTTGCAGATTTTGTGATTGGATTACCAAAGTTCTTGATAGGAACAGATCACAAACCTCTACTGCCAATGCTAAAGACCAAACATCTTGATGGATTAACATCCAGAAACCAGTATTTCCTCATGCCTAATGAGATTCACGTATGAGATTACACACACCACAGGGAAAAGTCTCATTAGAGCAGACACCCTATCCAGGATACCTGGCAATGTACTAATGAAACAAGATTTCCAGCTGGATACAGAGAAAGACATATTTGTCTGTTCCATCATAGAGAACAGCTCAGTGAATGACAAACAGTTGGATGAAATCAGGCAGAATATGAATCACTGGCCTGAGCTGTGGCACAAAATCCTGAACTGAGACCCTACTGGTTCATAAGGGAATATCTCACAGTTTATCAGGGACTCTTACTGTATCAGACCTGACTCATCCTCCCTGCAGACCTCCAAAAACACATTTTTGATCATCTACACAAAGCATGCTAAGTTATAGTCAAATGCCAACACTAACACAGGACAATGTTTGGTAGCCTGGCCTTTCGATAGAAATTGCTGCGAAGGTAGGAAGGTGCAGTATCTGTGAGAAAGAAAATATCCACCAGTGCCACAACAACGCACCAAGTTAACAGCTTACCCGTGGCAGAAGGTAGCAATGGACTTATTCTATCTGAAAGGACACAATACCTATTAGCCATTGACAATTATTCCAGATGGATAGTTATATTTCATCTACAGACAACAATTTCAGGTGGTATTCTTGACAACTCCAAATCAATATTAACTTGAAATGTTACTCCTGAAATTTTCATTAGCAATAATGACGCTCAGTTCATATCTCAATGGTTCTTGAATTTCTCAAATATCTTTAACTTTATACACTTTATAAGTAGTCCTCAAGTAAATGAGAAACTGAACGTGTGGTTCCCACAAACAAAAACCTTTTTAAGAAAGCAAATAATCCATATATTCCACTACTTAACTATTGCAATACTCCCCTCCAACATAGCAAGACTCCTGCAGAATTATTTATGAATAGGAAAGTCATGACTCAAATTCCAATTGAAGTGAGAAAAGCAAGTTTCCCCAAGTAGCTACTCCATTAGAATTGTCTCCCTTACCAACCATAGCCAGAGACATTGCTGAGTATTGCAAAGACAATTCAGCTGAACATCTAACAACAAATTGACTAATCAGAGACCCAGTTGACTGCACAGAGTGATGAAATCTCAAGTCAGCTGTGTATGCCAGGAGCAGTCAGAGGATTTGACCACCTAATAAACTATCTTTATGAATTCATAACTTGAGAGGTGGATCTGGTGTAACCAGCATTTACGTCCCTTAGATCATAGAATATAAAAGTATCAACTGTCCTGCTTTATAAGAGTAGTTTCCAGCTCCACATGTAAAAATATCCCACACAGTTTTTATGTATTTCTAACTTAATAAAAAACATTTAAAGCTAACCCAGGATTATAATTATTTATTAATCCCATATTGTAAAACTCTGTAATACTACGAGTGTCTAAGTGGTTTCTCTACTTGCTTATTTTCAAATTCTTCCTGCCAACAGGCTTTTGAACTGTCAGACATGGTTTACCTGCAGGAAGGTTTCCTTTCTTTCTATTCTTACGCTGTATTTTTCTCATCTCGATGTTCATGTTAATGTTGTTACTCATTGTTGCCCCGAATTTTGCCTACCTGGATTTTACTTGCAAAATTTGGCCTTTGATATAGTCTGTGGCTGACTTGGAAAGTCAATACACTGTGTGGATTAGGAGTAGGTTTAATTCATGATATTATATTTCAATAATTACCACTGTTAAAACTTCAAAGAAGATATTCAAAACATGGTAAGTTTTAAATCCACTCAACATACTTTTAAAAAGTCTGTGTAAATACCTATATTTCTACTGTGTTCCTTTGAAAGACAACAATGGATATTTCTATCTATTGGACAGTTTACTTAGAAGGGACACCTTTTTTTTTTTATTCTTGTGATAGATAAGACTCATCAAAAGTAAAAATACTTGGATGACTCAGAAGTTTTTCTAATCTTTCTTTACTTGCTAATAGTGGCATGCATATCTTGAGTCTGAAGCAGTTTAAGCTGAGGAAGGTAC
The DNA here is from genome assembly GCA_963585895.1 of Sepioteuthis lessoniana. Taxonomy (NCBI): domain Eukaryota; kingdom Metazoa; phylum Mollusca; class Cephalopoda; order Myopsida; family Loliginidae; genus Sepioteuthis; species Sepioteuthis lessoniana. The sequence continues at coordinate 47,695,156 of OY757908.1, read as the reverse complement.
TTTTTGTGGTTGTTAGTGCTATGGTAGTTAGTGTGCTGACACTCTATATGTGATCTGAAGGCAACACAGCGAACATGAAAGGATCTAATTTGGAAACTTAGGCTTTACAAGATCAAAGTGGGCAATAACACTGTAGAAGTAATCAAAAATATTTATTATGTGAAACATGAAAGCAAAGAAAATATCCTGTGTTTTCAAATTCAACATGTCACTAAAATATTGCAAAATTATTGACTTTTCTTTCAAGTATTAGAATTATTTTCAATAATATATAAATTCTAACAGAATATAAGTTGTTTATTGAAACAAAAATTCTAAACTCGTATATCTATATAATTCATAAGGATGCTGTGTTTTTTAATAATATTTCTCTTTCATTTACAGATGTCAATTGATTGGAGAAAGAATGAATTCTTTTAATGGCACAGCATTATATAAAGAAGAGTTCTTTTAAGAAATACAGGCAAATAGAATATCACAAAATTATGCTGTATGACTCTTTTCACTGAGTTAATAAATAAAAACAGATACATACATAGGAGACAAATGTGATTCTCACGAGATGAATGAATGATCAGTTTCTGTGAATTTCAAAATGTAAAGAACAAAGATTTTCATATATAAATTGTGTGGATTAACATTTTTAATGAGTTCTTCTTAAAATACAATTTGGCATCGTTGCAATTGTGAGCAACTTCTAATTCATACACACTCCTCTAAATCCATATTGGAATTAAATTCTTTATGTGGATCAAGGTTTTCAAGCAAATGCTAAAAAAATGTATGAAAACATATTGTAAAATGTGTTCACAAATCTTTCTGTGAGTTTACTTCAAAACGTCATGCAGAAACACACAGCAAGTAAAACATTCTTCTGTGAAGTGTGTGGATCAGCATTTTCAAATGGATGGGGTTTAAAGACGCATATGCGAACACACACTGGTGAGAAACCATTTGCTTGTGAAGTGTGCAGCTCAACTTTTTCACAACGTTCTACTTTAAAAACACATATGCAATTACATCCTGGAGAGAAACCCTACAAATGTGAATTATGTGACTCAGCATTTCTATATAATTTTTCTTTAAAGATTCACATGCAAACACACACAGGAAGAAAACCTTACGTTTGCAAAGTATGTGGATCAGCATTTGCAGCTAATTTTACTCTTAAAATACATATACGAAAACACACTGGAGAGAAACCTTATACTTGTAAAGTTTGTGGAATAGCATTTGCAGTGAATTCAACTCTTAAGAGACATATGCAAAAACACACTGGAGAGAAACCTTATACTTGTGAAATTTGTGGATTAGCATTTGCAGAGAATTCCTATATAAAACCACACATGCGAACACACACTGGAGAGAAACCTTACACTTGTGAAGTGTGTGGATCAGCATTTTCAAAAAATTTCAATTTAAAAAGACACATGCAAACACACACTGTGGAGAAACGTTATACTTGCAAAGTGTGTGGATCAGCATTTCAAGTGAATTCCAATTTAACAAGACACATGCAAATACACACTGGGGAGAAACCTTACACTTGTGAAGTGTGTGGATCAGCATTTGCATTGAATTCCTACTTAAAAGTACATATGCGAACACACACTGGAGAGAAACCTTACAAATGTGAAATTTGTGGATCAGTGTTTACAGTGCAAAGAAGTTTAAAACTGCACATTCGCTTACACACTGGAGAGAAACCTTATACTTGTGAAGTGTGTGGATCAGCATTTGCTGTGAATAGCAGTTTAAAAAAACACATGGCAGTACATACTGGAGAGAAACCTTATACTTGTGAAGTGTGTGGATCAGCATTTACAGTGAATAGCAGTTTAAAAAACCACATGGTAATACATACTGGAGACAAACCTTGCTCGTGTGAAATATGTGGATCAGCATTTTCTTTGAATTCAGAATTAAAAAGACACATGCTAGCACATACTGGAGAGAAACTTCATTCATGTGAAATATGTGGATCAGCATATTTATGGAGTTCAGGTTTAAAAACTCATATGCGAACTCACACTGGAGAGAAACCATTTTCTTGTGAAGTGTGTGGATCCCTATTTTCCAATAAATCTAATTTAAAAAGACACATGCATACACATACAGGAGAAAAGCCATATACTTGTGAAGTGTGTAGATCAGCATTTTCACAAAGTTCCCATTTGAAAACACACATGCAAATACATAATATAGAGAAACTTTTCATTTGCGAAATATGTAGATCAGCATTTTCACAAAGATCACAGTTGCTAAAACACATAAAAAAACACCCTGTAGAGAAATTCTAGATTTGGGAAGTGTATGGATCAGAATTTCCTATGAATACTAACATGAAAAATCATATGCAAATATACACTGATGATTAACCCTCCACTTACCAAGTTTATGGAGAAGCATTTTCATATTTTTCACTTTTAAGATGTCGCATTTACATACACTTAAGAAAGAAACATTCACTTGTAAAATGTGTGGAAGAATATTTTCAGGGCATTCAGCTTTGAAAATGTATATGTGACTCATACTTGAGGGAAATCTTAATCTTACAAAGTTTGTGAATCAGCATTTTCAAATGAGCATGAATCAACTGAATAATATATGAAACCATATACTTGTTTCATGTGTGGATCGATGAACCTTCAAAAGACAGTGGAACAAAAGCCAGATCTTTTGAAATGGGTTAGCTATTAAAAAAAGATTTGAAATGATAATGAAATAGTTCTCTACACTTTTGAAATATGTGCATCATCCCTTGTAAGAAACTCTTTGAGGTGTGTGGATCAGCCTCTTTTTGGAATTCACTTTTAAAAAGACACATATGAACACACAGAAGAGAAAGACATGAATAGGCAAATATAAACATATTGAAATTGATAGGAATAAATTGAGTCAGACAGACAGGCAAGTATAAGGATGGCAAAATAGATAGAGCTAGGAATAAGAGATAGATATGAACATATTAAGATAAATTGGAAGACACTGAGACTGATATGTGGATCATAAAAAGTTCATATAATGATGCTATATCTGCTTTTGATGAGGTTTTGGATCTCTAGATTCCAAGCACTGCAACACTGATGTAAGACGAGAATGGACTATAAGGAAGACTGTTGAAAAAAAAAACTTGTATGGTCACATTCTATGAAAGTATTTTGGTCAGTCTATGAACTTTTATGCTGATCCTCATTGATAGATAGGTATTATAAGCATGGAGGTGCCCGTGGTGTAATGGTTATTGTTGTAGGAAATTGACACGGCGACACAAATTACAACACTGGACGAGGCTGATTGCATTTCACATAGCACTAATACCCTTGGGAAAGGTATGAATCCAACTATTCTCCCTCCATCTATGGGTAAATAGTAAGGCAGACTGGGTTCTTCATCCTTGGTGAGGCAAGTAGTCTTAGAGAAGGAAAACTCTGAATTCAAACCTGTTAAACTTCCCTTAAAAATTGACCTTGTGTCATATCCTGCCCAAGTGGCATGGTTGGTAAATATGGATTGGCATGATAAGCATACTAAGATGGATAATCATGAATATGGAAAGAGACAGATCGGTAAATTAATGCTAACAGACAAATATGAGAATACCTAGATAAAGATATAAATAGAATATTACAACCATACAAGGATAAACAGGAACAAACTGAGATAGATGCTGACAGCCAGATGTGAACATACCGAGACAGAGACATAAATAGACAGATATGAATATATTGACATTGATGGGAAGAGACTGAAATTGGAAGAATATCACAAACAGATGAATACAAAGATACTAAGATTAACAAAGCTACAATTAGAGAATTCACATTCAAGTTTTTTTTTTTATCAAATTTGAACATGAAAACTGATTGGTTCCATCAATCACTCATATTAGAGATATTATTTGTGTCAAATTCCTTAAAATTACTGATTTTAATGAGCATAGAAGATTTGAATATAAAATGATACGTCTTAAAAGCATATCAACATAGACAGAAATCTGAAATGACAGATATTGATATGGAGATTCATAGGAAAAGAATGAAGGATATTAATGCAAACAGACAGGTATATGTATTCGAAACTAGAAAGAGACATGAATAGATATGAATATATTGAGATAGGTAGGAATAGATTGAGATAGATGCTGAGTGACAGAGTGAAGTGTGACTATCCCAAAATAGATTGAGACAGAAAGATATGAATTTTACTGAGATTGATTAGGAGAGACCAAGATTGATGCAAGAGAGACTGGTATGTGACACAAATAGAGAGTTATGAACATACTGATATATTGTGAAATGTGCAGCTCAGAATTTTGTGGAGTTGACATTTAAGATTGTTTTATTACATTTGAACTGCAGCAGTATGCAGTGTAATAAGGACACATGGATTTCTACACCTGTGACCTATTTGCATTGTTCCTCTTCCTTCTCCTTCCATAAAAAACTGTGTTCTGATTTCTTTTGTTGGTTTGTTCTTCTGCCATTAAATCTAGTTACTCACTGAATTGTTTCGGTTGTGTCTACTTGTTATTTCATACATCTCTCAATATTCGTGTGGTAGCAACAGGCTGAGATGTACCTGTGCCAGAGAAATAGATGTAAGCACCAAGTCATGAGTCAACATAATTATCAAGTTATTCCGTCAGTATGGGTTTCCCTGACTCTACCTTTCCATCTATCCCTATCATTCATTTCTTCCAGTTGGTCATCTAAACTACATCTGGTGTCTGCACAGAGCTGATGTAAGTTCTAATTGGTTGGTCAACACAAGTACATGCATGTGGAGGGGTTCATTGAAGAACTTCAGTTATGATTTCATCCTTGCCTCTTCAGCAATGCCCAGTATGTCTTGTTCATCTGATTTGGATGATTTTTGAGATGGGAGGTAAATGGCCATAGAGGTGTTGTTTTGTGAGGTATTACTTTGAGGTTTCTTCAATAAAACACACAGCATTCTTACATAGTCCCCATCAAGATTGTTTCCACTCATTTTGTTAGTATCTATGTGGTATATCGAATTAACCTTGTGATATTGACAAGTGCACTTAAAGACAACAGTTCCTTCCAAAAAAGTAGCATACTACAGCAGATATGCACTGAAAGAGTGGTGTTTAACAAAGTCAGTGACTTTATACAGAGCAAGTTTTCTGCAAGGCATGCTATTTTTTTTTGCATAGTCACTTGTGTTTAATGCATTTCAACAATGCTTCCTACAATGCAAGGTATCTGCCACATTTAGATTGGAGAGTACCTCGATCAACTGATCAGATTGTTGAAAGATGGTCTATGTGTAATATTCAGAATTGTTGTTAATTTTATTTGTTAATTGTTTTATTTTTGTAATAAATTATGAAGCAGGCAGAAACATTGGGTTAACATTGTGAGTCATATTTGAAGGTTGGCACGAGTCTCTCTGAATGTCAAGATATGATGTGGACTGTTTTTTTTGCAATTGGCTGCTGATGATATACTGAAATAAACACGGGGATAGATATTTTTGGATGATAAATTTTAATGATAGGTATTCTTATCAGTTAAGTTTACAGAGTAATTTGGAGAATTTGATTAAGGAAAATTATTTAGCAGCCAATGAATTAGTCTAGCAGTTTTGAATTTCAAGTTGGCAGTTTAGACGAACTGCCCTGTAGGGCTTGGTCAGTGAAAAAAAAAAGTGTGTATTTGTTTGTCTAGCGTGAATGAAACTTCCTACATTAGTAAGTGACGCCAGTAATTCTTTCATACTATCTCTGGTTTTGTTGATGACTGCCGGGTAATTTTTCAGACAACAAATAAATTTTTGTCTCAATAAACAACTGAGTTGTGTTCTAATTGTAAAATGTTTCTCATTTATTCATATTCATAATGATGCTGTGTTGGTGACGTACTATTACATGTATCATATTTGGTGCTGTCATGTTACATATGCCGAAGAAGGTAAAAATGGAGAAAGTCATACTTGATTATGACTGGTACAATAGCTATGTAACTTCATCATTTCCTAGCAGGGAAAGAGATATCTCTCCAGTTCAGAGGTTGAGAATGGGGTTCTGAAGGTTTTGATACCCTAGGAAGCACTCAACATACATGCCCATTCTGTAAAGGCGATAGTTCCTCTCTCCCCACTGAAAAAAATAAAATTAAACTTTCTTCATATAGAAAGGTACTGTTCAAAAAGTGTCTTCCGTGCAGTCGCTTATTTCAAGCTTAACTGTAGGCCTGTCTGAAAGTTAGCTTTCACTTCTGCTGACTGAAGTTTGTTCAGATTGAACTTTTTCTTTGGGGCCCTCTCTTTCTTGGTTTGGGTTTGAAGGACAGCCTAAATTTACTGCACACTAAGCGGTGGTCAATGTAGCATTCAGCACTTGACATCACTTTGGTGTGAATGACATCCTTGAGGTCATGCTTGTGCACGAGGACATAATCAGTGAAGTGCTAATGCTTTGAGCCAGGATTCATCTCAGTTGTTTTAAGTCTGTTCTTTTGCTGGAAGATGGTGTTGGTGATGACAAGTTGTTGCGCTGTGCAAAGCTCTAGCAACCAGCACCCGTTGTCGTTGCAGATGAAGGAAAACTAGCAAATTAGTAAAATATTCATTAATTTATTTTTATTTTATAAATTTTTATCCCTTAAAAAAATTACATTGCTATAAGCATTTTCAGTCAGAATTTTACAGGATCGACCGACATGCCAAAAATGCCGATAGAAAACAGAACTGAAATTTTAAAAAAGTTTTAAAAAAACTGAATTAAAAAAGAAGAGGAAAAGCTCAAAATTAGCAAGTATTTAAGTATTTTGTTTTTGAAATAGCAAAATTGATAGTTAACTGCTTTCAATTGTGACGATTTTTTCATTAACTGACAAAAGAAAATCCCAAGAGAAGGTATCATTTAATTAAAAAATCTTATCAAAAAATAGAAATATCTTGTTGTATTAATCTTCCAGTAAGAAACTTATTTTGTATTCGTAAATGGAAAAAGAATCTGACGTGATATTATTTCTGCAATACATATACATAAATTTCCATTTGTTTAAAAGATTTAGTACTTTAAAAAATTAAGTTAAGTGATATATATACAGATTAGTTTTCGCCATAATTTGAATTAAATGTTAAATCAATGTTATTTATTATTTATGCGACCAAAATCAATTAAAATTTGCTTTCATTTAAAATAATATGAAAAACATTTAAGACAGGAATTAATTGATAACATGATTGATTTTTATATATTTCATTTACTTAATTCATTAAACAAAGTGTTAATGTAAGAGTTTGCGCTTCAACCGGTATAGTTTTTTAGATTGAACTTTGCCTCCAGCACCGTTCTTTTCCGGGTGGAAGGTGCGGGACGAACTTCCGGCCTGAACACCGGCTGGCGTGAATTCGGTCTTTTTCAAATTGACCGGCACGCTGGACTGATGTTTTTCTTTGTGGGTCACTAGCAAGACAAAAAGAGGTAAGCACGTGAATTCTCTTGAATTGATTCGATTTAAATCATCACTTTCGTGGTGTGTTTCCTCTTTTGGAACATTTGCGAGTGCATTTTTTTTTTTCACGTTGAAGAGTGTATACTTGTAGAATGTACGCATTTTACGCCGAACACGTGCAGAAATAAAGATATACAACTTCATCAGTACGAGACTCGTGTCTTTGATTTTTGACCCCAGTTGCTGCTGTAAAAGTGAAAACTCTTTTTTATTAACAAGGTAAATTTGCGAAATTTTATTACATTGCGAAATTTGGAGTAACAAAAAAAAAAAAAAAAAACCATACCTTGTTAATTTGCGAACGGCAGCTTAACGAATTACGAAGATAAATTACAGTCTACTCTCGAAAAACGAACATTTTGTTTAAAAGAAAATGAACTGTTTTGCAAAACTGTGAGTACGGAATATCTTCACCGTATAAAAAAAAAAAAAATTTTGATTTTATTTCAGGAGCAGCATATCACTGCATGTTTTTTGCAAATTTCCATTAACATTATTTAAAATAATTAGTATATTGAACATTATTTTCATAGTCATGCACTCTATCCCAGCTAAGAGCCACGCTACACGTGCTGTATGTTCTTGCTGTGTACATTGCCTTGCTTTGTTTTCTTTATTTCAGTTTTTCCTTCTACCTATGTCCTTTTTGCCCCCGAATTTTTTGTTTTATATATATATATATATATATACACACACACATTTTATTTTATTTCATATATTTTTTGTTATTGTTCTGCCTCTTCTGTGCACTTAAAAATTATATGTTGCTTAGTTTGTAAGTGTTCACGTGCTGCCTTCCTCTAGTATAACTTTTTTCTCGTGGGAATTTATATTTGTTGGTAATTTATCATAATGTTGGACAAAAATTTTGACTCTACGTCTCGATGTTCCAGCAGGACTGCTAGGAGCCGTTCGTCTCGGAGCTCGAGAGTCTCGCATGGTTCTCATAGGAAGTCGACAGACATTTTGGTGGAGGTCACTGCTCTCAAGGCGAAATTGCAGTGTATAGACAGGGAAGCCAAGCAAAAGGCTGAATTAGATATTCAGAACAGAAATAAAGCTTCAAATGGCCCAAGCCAAATTGAAAGCTCTAGAGACTGCATGGGATTCTGCTGTCGAGAAAAGTCAACTGGCTCCTTAGGTTGATACCAACCATAAGGTATAGAATCTCCTCAACAATGAGCCTCTGTTGGAAAATGCTGCAGGTCCATGTCAAACCGGATCAGATGTTTTGTTTGAAAACCAAACATTGACAAAATAAGTCAAAACTAGTCAATCGCCTTTGAACCCTGATACACCCCAGTTTGTGCCTCGGCAACCGGCACAGTACTTACTAGCAACAACAGGTGAATGTATGAATTCAACAAATGCTCCTGATAACCAACCACCTGCTGGAGAAAGGCTACATTATCTAAAGAAATATATAGGCGGCCAAGTCAAGGATACAGTGGAAAGCTACTTGTTGCTCCCACCTTAGACGCCTTCGAGAAATGATATGGAAAGCAGTTTGTTATAGCTGATGCCTTCGAGGAACAATATGGAAAGCAGTTTGTTATAGCCGATACCTTCAGAGACAAACTGGAAAACTGGCAGCATATCAACCCCAGATATGGAAAGCAGTTTGTTATAGCCAATGCCTTCCGAGACAAACTGGAAAACTGGCAGCATATCAACCCCAGAGATGAAACCACCCTGCAGAGGTACGCCAACTTCTTGAGACAGTCCAACACAGCTATAAAGAGCATAGGGAGTCTCCGGGTTCTAGATGATGAACATGCAGTACGATCAACCAAAAAATACCTTGAGAGGAAAACAGCAACAACAATGGTACAAAAAAGAATTGTAAAAGTGTCACATCAAGAATTAATGGTTTTAGCAGTTACTGACATTGTCAACCAGTTGATTCAGGCACATATTAAAAAAAAAGATGTTAAACAGTATAAAAGGAAAATCAGCAAGTAAATATGGCCTTGCCAGCCAACCAAGATTAGTGGATATTATTGTTGCTGTGCCTCAACAATACAAAAAGGCTCTTGTTCCAAAGTTGAAGGCTAAACCTGTCCGTACAGCTAGTGGTATTGCAGTTGTTGCTGTTATGTGCAAACCTCATCGTTGTCCACATATTGCTATGACAGGAAATATTTGTGTGTATTGTACTGGAGGCCCTGATTCAGATTTTGAATATTCTATACAATCATACACTGGTTATGAGCCAACATCAATTCGAGCCAGGTACAATCCTTACTTACAGACCAGGCACAGAGTTGAACAGTTAAAACAACTTGGTCACAGTGTGGATGAAGTTGAATTCATTGTAATGAGTGGTACGTTTATGATTTTGTCAGAAGAATACAGAGATTTTTTCATCTGGAATCTCCATGATGCTTTATCTGGACAGACTAGCTGTTCTGTTGCAGAAGCTGTCAAATATTCAGAGAAAAGCCAAACAAAATGTATCGGAATCACAATTAAAACAAGACCTGATTATTGTCTATGAAAACATCTCAGTGATATGTTATCTTATGGTTGCACAAAACTTGAAATTGGTTACAACTGTACCAAAGCGTTTATACTGAGACATCATCACGCCGACTAGTAATGGACCATATGGGCAACAAACCAATCTGGGATGGGGTATAGTGGGTGTTGCCAAGATTGCTTGAGAATACATGGTTTATGACAATGTTGGAATTAGCCATCACATTGTGGTTAAGGACAGAGCCAGAGACGTCACACTAACCAGGAATGTAGGACCAGATTTCATCAACTCACTTTGTGATGTTCTTTGTCGGTTTCGCAAAGAACCTGTTGCCTTTGTATGTGACATCGAGCAGATGTTTTTGCAGTTTTGAGTGAAGACCAGTCATCAAGACTACCTTAGGTTTCTGTGGTGGGAAAATGGCACCGTGGACAGCAAGCCACGCACATACTGCATGACAAGACACCTGTTTGGTGCAGTGTTGTCTCCTGGCTGTGCAAATTTTGCCCTTAGGAAGATTGCAACGGAGGGAGAAGGTGACTTTGGGATGGATGGTGGCACGAGGAATGACAGGCATCTAAGATGCACGTCCCCACTTGATCGCCTTGGCCCCTTTCTTGATGAACATTATTTGCTTCATGTTAAATAAGGGAAGTTTCTGCAAAGATCTAAAACATCCTGTCATACTTCCCAGATAGTCCCATGTAACTGAACTGATCATCTCACACTTTCACCAAAAGCTCAAACAGCAAGGTTGTAGCATGATCACTAATGAAATTAGACAAGGTGGATTTTGGATTATAGGTTGCAGCTCAGCAGTTTATACTTTCATCTCAAAATGTGTTATATGCCGTAAATTCCGTGGTAAAATTCAAGAACAAAGGATGAGTGACTTGCCAATGGATAGAATCCAACCTGAACCACCCTTTACTTACAGTGGTGTTGATTTTTTTTGGACCATTTTATATCAAGGCGGGCCGAAGGGAATCGAAAAGATATGGTCTTCTTTTTACTTGTATATCGTCCCGAGCAATCCATTTGGAAACAGCTGCCTCACTTGACACAAGTTCCTTAATAAGTGCACTGCGGAGATTCATATCTGTTTGTGGTGCAATAAGACAGCTAAGATCAGATAGAGGAACAAATTTTGTTGGTGCGAATCATGAACTCTGCGAGGCTATGGAAGAAATGAATTACAGCCAGATCCAACACCACCTTTCAAATCAGGGATGTGACTAAATCCCTTTCAAGCACAACACACCTTCGGCTAGCCACATGGGCAGTGTTTGGGAACGGCAGATCTGCACGGTCTGAAACATACTCTCCTCTCTTACGCATGACTTTGGTGCTAGTTTGGAAAATGAGTCCCTAAGAACTTTCCTTTGTGAGACAATGGCCATTGTTAACTGTCGACCACTCACTGTGGATGGCCTAAATGATCCTTTGACGGCAAAACCACTAACTCAGAATCATCCATTGACAATGAAATCCAAGATCACATTACCACCACTGGGAAATTTCCAAGGGCCATAGTTATACTGTCGGAAGAGGTGGCGATGAATACAGTATTCAACAAACGAATTTTGGACATGCTGGAAGAAGGAATTTCTTCAGACGCTTAAGGAGAGAAGAAAATGGGGTGGACAACAAAGAAACTCCATTGGGGACGTTGTCCTAATCAAGGAAGACAACTCCCCTAGAAACACTTGGCAGCTAGAACTGGTCATCAAAACAATTCCCAGCAACAATGGTTTTGTTCATCAGGTGAAAGTTTTAAGTGGGTACTACAAATTTGAACAGGATGGGTCAAAGAGACCAACCATTAAAAACTTTGGAATGCTCTATTCACAAACTAGTCGTGTTATGCAAGGCCGAGACCAGGAAAGTCCCCAACAAGGAGCCATAACATGCGGCACTCTTTTTTGTTCCAACCTTGAAAAATAAGTATTGCTTATTTTTGGGGAGACATGTTAATGTAAGAGTTTGCATTTCAACCGGTATAGTTTTTTAGATTGAACTTTGCCTCCTACACCAGTCACTTCCGGGTGGAAGGTGCGGGAGGAATTTCCAGTCTGAACACTGGCTGGCGCAAATTCGGTCTTTTTTAAATTGAACGGAACGTGAAACTGACATTTTTCTTTGTGGCTCAAGAGCAAGGCAAAAAGAGGTAAGCACGTGAATTCTCTTGAATTGATTCGATTTAAATCATCACTTTCGTGGTGTGTTTCCTCTTTTGGATCATTTACGGGTGCATTTACTTTCTTTCAGTTTTCACGTTGAAGAGTGTGTAGTTGGAGAACGTACACATTTTACGCTGAACACGTGTGCAAATAATGATATACAACTTCATCAGTACGAGACTCGTGCCTTTGATTTTTGACCCCAGTTGCTGCTGTAAAGCAAACTGTGGATTTTTGAAAATGAAATATTATTTGTCTATCAAAGATTTTAATCAAAATATTCTTTACAATAGAAATTAACTCATTTACATCTGTTCAGTGTAAAGTAACGACAATGATTGTAGTTATTGCTTTATTCTTGTATCAAATACAAATAGTTAAATCTACAAAATCCATCAATCATGGCCACCAGCCTTTGGGTTAGTTTTCAGAACAAAAAAAAGTATCTGGTCATTGAGACATAAGCAAAAAGTCTCGACAAAAAGGGTGTGTTTAAGACCTGAGTTAGTAGTCTCATTTTTGTTTTGTATGGATGAACATTGTCAGGGTTTGTCCTGTTTTTGTTTCTTATACCACATTTTTTTATTTCAATCATTACTAATGTTAAAACTTCAAAGTGTAACTGGACGTGGGAAGCTTGGCTTGCTAAACATGGATGTTATTGTTACCTTAGTCACACTGTGCCAGTAAATTTTGTGAACAACCAGGGTTAATCTGCTATCCACCCATGTTGTGATTTAAGATCCAGATAACAAATCAATCACTATCCATTTCTGCAGTTAGACAGATGCTTCCGCACAATTATGTATGGAAAAAGAGAAAAGAAAATCTGCGACCATAAACAAAACAACACAGCTTTGTAGAAATTATAGAAATTGTCATTCATTTACCTTTTACATAATACAGTTCTTTCAGAGACACACAGGTATTAGTTTACTTTTCTGTCTTTAACTCATGCAGTAAGCTCAGAATCATGAGAAAGCTACACTATGTCTACCTTCAAACTCAGTCTAAATCAGTCTGTGTCTTTCTTTTTAATCTAATTTATATATTTTTCATAGCTAGTTTAGTGGGCAGTGTAGAAGTTATTTCAAAAACTGTCACTCATAGTAAAAATTGCTCACCAAATTCCTGAGCTAAATTTAGCTTCAGAAATCATTTTGATTAGTCAGTTAGCTTTGAAATGTCAACATTTTGTTTCCATGATCAAACAAACTATTGATATCTTTTTCCATGCAATGACCTTGATAGAAGAGCGATTTTTCCATCAACTATATTTTAAAATATTTTGTAAACAATAACAAATTTCATCTGTCACTGAATAGTTCTGATGTTTGACATGTTCTTTTGATTTAGGCACTTCAAACAATGATTTCAATGTAGAAATTGTTATGATAAATAAACACTAGTCTTCTTTCTACATGTCCTATTCAAAGCTATAATACATTTGCAATGTATTTTCTCTAGTCTTCTAAAATCAATATTAACTTTGTTCCTTTTTCTGGGTATTAAACTACCACTGTTGGTTTGGGAAATCTACAATGTTACTGTAGAAAATATTCAAAATATGTTAAGTTTTAAATACAGTCTACATACTTTTAAAAAGGCTGTGCAGATACCTATACTTCTACTATGTTCCTTTGAACAGGGGACATTGTAGAAGTATAGGACACTTTAGTAAGAAGGGACACTTTTTTATTATCATGTCGCTGTGCCAGTGTGGATCTCCCTGACCCTCTTCTTTCACCCTTCTCTACCGTTCATCACTTCCTGTAGGTCTTCAAGCCTACATCCTGTATCAGCACAGGGCTGTTGTATGTAGGTTCTAGCTGGTTGTCCTACTTTTGCTTGTCCATGTGAAGGGATCCACTGGAGTATGTTCCTTATGAGTTTGTCCCTACTTCTACAGGAATGTCCCGCATGTCTGGTTCATCTAACTTGTATAGTTTTCGTGATGGGTGGTAAGAGGCCGTAGTGTTGCTGCTTTGTGTGTTGCTGCCTCCAGGACTTGTTTAAGAAGTAAACAAGTCCTGTGATAGATAAGACTCAAAAGTTTTGCAATCTCTCTGTTGTGGTAGTTGGTGTGCTGACACTCTATATGTGATCCAAAAGCCATACATACGAACATGAAAGGATCTAATTTGGAAACTTAGTCTTTATAAGATTAAACTGGGCCCTAACAATGTAGAAGTAATCAAAAATCTTTACATAAAATATGAAGGCCCGGTTCATCAAAGTATAGTAATCAGGTAGTTTTAGAGATTCTGCTTGGGTTGTAAGAGCCTTCATGATAGGCGTAAAACTGCAGATTCAAAGGCTGTGCACAAAGCCATTCAGGTAAATTACCAGACAAGCTTAGCCTCTCCAGAGTGAACAAGTAGCCGAATAACGACATTATTGTGGCAGAAAAGCAAGAGTAAAGTGGCCTCCCAATATTTAAAGGAAAGATTTAGAAGTCATCAGAAGAGCTTAGCTCTGATTGGCTGTTGCAAAATTATATATAGAGCCATTTCTGTGGTCATTTTTTTTCTCCTTGTGTGGATGTGCAGGTTAGCTGCTGGGATGGGAGTTGGAGTAAGATCAATGCCAACTGGGTCATTTGGGTGAGGGGATCTGATGTTGCAAGATCCGAAACCCCCCATGAACCCAAAGGACCCATCCCGATGCATCAATGAAGATATATGATATAAAGAATTACTAAACAATTCCTTTGGAAAAGAATCCAGAGCTTTTAAATTTTACCTTAAGTCACTAAGATATTGCAAAACTTTTGACTTATCCATGTCTAAGTATTAGAATTATTTTCAATAATATATAAATTCTAACATAGAATATAAGTTATGTTTATTGAAACAAAAATTCTAAACTCATATTTCAATATAAATCATGCTGTGTTTTTTAATAATATTTCTCTTTCATTTACAGATGTCAATTGATTTGGAGAAAAAATGAATTCTTTTAATGGCCCAGCATTATATAAAGAAGAGTTCCTTTAAGACATTACAGGCAAACAGATTATTAAAAAATTATGCTGTATGACTCTTTTCACTGAGTTAATAAATAAAAACAGATACATACATAGGAGACAAATGTGATTCTCATGAGATGAATGGATGATCAGTTTCTGTGAATTTCAAAATGTAAAGAACAAAGATTTTCATATATAAATTGTGTGGATTAACATTTTTAATGAGTTCTTCTTAAAATACAACCTGGAATCCTTGCAATTGTGAGCAACTTCTAATTCATACACACGCCTCTAAATCCATATTGAAATTAAATTCTTCATGTGGATCAAGGGTTTCAAACAATAAAATGCAAAAAAAATATATGAAAACATATTGTAAAATGTGTTCACAAGTCTTTCAGTGAGTTTAGCTTCAAAAAGTCATGCAGAAACACACAGAAAGTAAAAAATTCTTCTGTGAAGTGTGTGGATCAGCATTTTCAGATGGATGGGGTTTAAAGACACATATGCGAACACACACTGGTGAGAAACCATTTGCTTGTGAAGTGTGCTGCTCAGCTTTTTCACAGCAATCTAGTTTAAAAACACACATGCGATTACATACTGGAGAGAAACCCTACAAATGTGAATCGTGTAACTCAGCATTTCCACATTCTTATTCTTTAAAGATTCACATGCAAACACACATGGGAAGAAAACCTTATGTTTGCAAAGTGTGTGGATCAGCATTTGCAGTGAATTCAACTCTTAAAACACATATGCGAAAACACACTGGAGAGAAACCTTATACTTGTGAAATTTGTGGATTAGCATTTGCAGACAGTTCCTATATAAAAGCACACATGCGAACACACACTGGAGAGAAACCTTACATTTGCAAAGTGTGTGGATCAGCATTTCCAGTAAATTTCAGTTTAAAAAGACATATGCAACTACACACTGGTGAGAAACCTTACATTTGTGAAGTGTGTGGATCAGCATTTACTGTGCGAAGCAGTTTAAAAAAGCACATGCACTTGCACACTGGAGAGAAACCTTACACTTGTGAAGTGTGTGGATCAGCATTTGCATTGAATGCCAACTTAAAAGAACATATGCGAACACACACTGGAGAGAAACCTTACAAATGTGAAATTTGTGGATCAGCATTTACAGCACAAAGCAGCTTAAAAATACACATGCGCTTACACACCAGAGAGAACCTTTATACTTGTGAAGTGTGTGGATCAGAATTTACAGTGAATCGCAGTTTAAAAAAACACATGGCAATACATACTAAAGAGAAACCTTACTCTTGTGAAATGTGTGGATCAGCATTTTCTTTGAATTCAGCACTAAAAAGACACATGCTAGCACATACAGGAGAGAAACTTCATTCATGTGAAGTATGTGGATCAGCATATTTATGGAGTTCAGCTTTAAAGATTCATATGCGAACTCACACTGGAGAGAAACCATTCTCTTGTGAAGTGTGTGGATCACTATTTTCCAAAAAAGCGAATTTAAAAAGACACATGCAAACACATACAGGAGAAAAGCCATATACTTGTGAAGTGTGTAGATCAGCATTTTCACAAAGTTCCAATTTGAAAACACACATGCGAATACATACTAGAGAGAAACCATTTATTTGCGAAATATGTAGATCAGCATTTTCACAAAAATCACTGTTGCTAAAACACTTAAAAAAACACCCTGTAGAGAAATTCTAGATTTGGGAAGTATATGGATCAGAATTTCCTGTGAATACTAACATGAAAAATCATATGCAAATATACACTGATGATTAACCCTCCACTTACCAAGTTTATGGAGAAGCATTTTCATATTTTTCACTTTTAAGATGTCGCATTTACATACACTTAAGAAAGAAACATTCACTTGGGAAATGTGTGGAAGAATATTTTCAGGGCATTCAGCTTTGAAAATGTATATGTGACTCATACTTGAGGGAAATCTTAATCTTACAAAGTTTGTGAATCAGCATTTTCAAATGAGCATGAATCAACAGAATAATATATGAAACCATATACTTGTTTCATGTGTGGATCGATGAACCTTCAAAAGACAGTGGAACAAAAGCCAGATCTTTTGAAATGGGTTAGCTATTAAAAAAAGATTTGAAATGATAGTGAAATAGTTCTCTACACTTTTGAAATATGTGCATCATCCCTTGTAAGAAACTCTTTGAGGTGTGTGGATCAGCCTCTTTTTGGAATTCACTTTTGAAAAGACACATATGAACACACAGAAGAGAAAGACATGAATAGGCAAATATAAATATATTGAAATTGATAGGAATAAATTGAGTCAGACAGACAGGCAAGTATAAGGATGGCAAAATAAATAGAGCTAGGAATAAGAGATAGACATGAATAGGCAAATATAAACATATTGAAATCGATAGGAATAAATTGAGTCAGACAGACAGGCAAGTATAAGGATGGCAAAATAGATAGAGCTAGGAATAAGAGTTAGATATGAACATATTAAGGTAAATTGGAAGACACTGAGACTGATATGTGGATCATAAAAAGTTCATATAATGATGCTATATCTGCTTTTGATGAGGTTTTGGATCTCTAGATTCCAAGCACTGCAACACTGATGTAAGACAAGAATGGACCATAAGGAAGACTGTTGAAAAAAAAAACTTGTATGGTCACATTCTATGAAAGTATTTTGGTCAGCCTATGAACTTTTATGCTGATCCTCATTGATAGATAGGTATTATAAGCATGGAGGTGCCCGTGGTGTAATGGTTATTGTTGTAGGAAATTGACACGGCGACACAAATTACAACCCTGGACGAGGCTGATTGCATTTCACATAGCACTAATACCCTTGGGAAAGGTATGAATCCAACTATTCTCCCTCCATCTATGGGTAAATAGTAAGGCAGACTGGGTTCTTCATCCTTGGTGAGGCAAGTAGTCTTAGAGAAGGAAAACTCTGAATTCAAACCTGTTAAACTTCCCTTAAAAATTGACCTTGTGTCATATCCTGCCCAAGCGGCATGGTTGGAAAATATGGATTGGCATGATAAGCATACTAAGATGGATAATCATGAATATGGAAAGAGACAGATCGGTAAATTAATGCTAACAGACAAATATGAGAATACCTAGATAAAGATATAAATAGAATATTACAACCATACAAGGATAAACAGGAACAAACTGAGATAGATGCTGACAGCCAGATGTGAACATACCGAGACAGAGACATAAATAGACAGATATGAATATATTGACATTGATGGGAAGAGACTGAAATTGGAAGAATATCACAAACAGATGAATACAAAGATACTAAGATTAGCAAAGCTACAATTAGAGAATTCACATTCAAGTTTTTTTTTATCAAATTTGAACATGAAAACTGATTGGTTCCATCAATCACTCATATTAGAGATATTATTTGTGTCAAATTCCTTGAAATTACTGATTTTTAATGAGCATAGAAGATTTTAATATAAAATGACAATTGGCAAGAAAAAAAAAACAAAAAGGCAGGTATTAAGAGCATAGTAAGATAGAAAGATAACTGAAACGACAGATATTGATATACTGAGATTTATTGGAAAAGAATGAAGGATATTGATGCAAACAAACAGGTATATGTATACCAAAGTAGACAGACTTGAATAAATATGAATGTATTGATATAGGTAGGTATAGACTAAGATTGATGCCAAGTGACAGTTGTAGTTTTAGGGTGTACACCACTTCCCTCTTTGCGTTCCTCCTCCACTGTGCCGAAACCCGGGATTGAACCAGCGACCTTTAGATTTCAGTCTAACGTGCTTGTTACACCACTTCCCTCTTTGCGTTCCTCTCTCTCTCTCTCTCTCTCTCGCTCTCCTTTCCACTCTCTCTGTGCTTCTTCCTTCGTTTCTCTTCCACCTGCTTCTCGCCGAGAAAAAGACGCCCGAAAAGAAAAACAAGTCGGTTTTTATTTACGTCACCTTACCCATAATCCATTTCCTTAGCCTATAAAAATTTCAGGCGGGCGCCTCCTCTCTTTTTTCCTTTAATGGGCTGAAGGTGGATTATTGAAACAGCGGTGAGTATTTTTCTTTCTTTTCTTTTCATTGTATCAAATCACTGACCTGCACGCCAGACACAAACGAACCCTCTTTTGTCGAGAACTGCCGTTAGTCCCACTTTCATGTCCACATATGACTATCTCAAGAGAGAGACAGAAAGATATGAATTTTACTGAGATTGATTAGGAGAGACCAAGATTGATGCAAGAGAGACAGTTAAGTATGACCATCTCAAGAGAGAGACAAAAAGATATGAATTTTACTGAGATTGATTAGGAGAGACCAAGATTGATGCAAGAGAGACAGTTAAGTATGACCATCTCATGAGAGAGACAAAAAGATATGAATTTTACTGAGATTGATTAGGAGAGACCAAGATTGATGCAAGAGAGACAGTTAAGTATGACCATCTCAAGAGAGAGACAAAAAGATATGAATTTTACTGAGATTGATTAGGAGAGACCAAGATTGATGCAAGAGAGACTGGTATGTGACACAAACTGAGAGTTATAAACATACTGATATATTGTGAAATGTGCAGCTCAGAATTTTGTGGAGTTGACATTTAAGATTGTTTTATTACATTTGAACTGCAGCAGTATGCAGTGTAATGAGGATACATGGATTTCTACACCTGTGACCTATTTGCATTGTTCCTCTTTTTTCTTCTTCCATAAAAAACTGTGTTCTGATTTCTTTTGTTGGTTTGTTACTCACTGAATTGTTTCGGTTGTGTCTACTTGTTATTTCATACATCTCTCAATATTGGTGTAGTAGCAACAGGCTGAGATGTACCTGTGCCAGAGAAATAGCTGTAAGCACTAAGTCATGAGTCAGCATAATTATTAAGTCATTCCGTCAGTATGGATTTCCCTGACTCTACCTTTCCATCCATCCCTAACATCCATCTGGTCATCTAAAGTACATCAAGTGACTGCACAGAGCTGATGTAAGTTCTAATTGGTTGGTCAACACAAGCACATGCATATGGAGGGGTTCATTGAAGAACTTCAGTTATGATTTCATCCTTGCCTCTTCAGCAAAGCCCAGTATGTCTTGTTCATCTGATTTGGATGATTTTTGAGATGGGAGGTAAATGGCCATAGAGGTGTTGTTTTGTGAGGTATTACTTTGAGGTTTCTTTAATAAAACACACAGCATTCTTACATAGTCCCCATCAAGATTGTCTCCACTCATTTTGTTAGTATCTATGTGGTATATCGAATTAACCTTGTGATATTGACAAGTGCACTTAAAGACAACAGTTCCTTCCAAAAAAGTAGCATACTACAGCAGATATGCACTGAAAGAGTGGTGTTTAACAAAGTCAGTGACTTTATACAGAGCAAGTTTTCTGCAAGCCATGCTAATTTTTTGCACAGTCACTTGTGTTTTATGCATTTCAACAGTGCTTCCTACAATGCAAGGTATCTGCCACATTTAGATTGGAGGGTACCTCAATCAGTCAGTCAGATTGTTGAAAGATGGTCTATGTGTAATATTCAGAATTGTTGTTAATTTTATTAGTTAATTGTTTTATTTTAGTGATAAATTATGAAGTAGGCAGAAACATTGGGTTAACATTGTGAGTCATATTTGAAGGTGGCACGGTTCTCTCTGAAAGTCCAGATATGAAGTTGACTGCTGATGATATACTAAAATAAACATGGGGATAGATATTTTTGGATGATATGTCACTAAACATTTTAATGATAGGTTTTCATATCAGTTTAGTTTACAGAAGAATTTGATTAAGGAAAATTATTTAGCAGCCAATGAATTAGTCTAGCAGTTTTGAATTTCAAGTTGGTAGTTTAGACGAACTGCCCTGTAGGACTTGGTCAGTGGAAAAAAAAATGTGTGTATTTGTTTGACTAGTGTGAATGAAACTTCCTACATCAGTAAGTGACGCCAGTAATTCTTTCATACTATTTCTGGTTTTGTTGATGACTGCCATGTAATTTTTCAGACGAGAAATAAATTTTTGTATCAGGAAACCATTGAGTTGTGTTCTAATTGTAAAATATTTCTCATTCATATTCGTAATGATGCTGTGCTGGTGACGTACTATTACATGCATCATATTTGGTGCTGTCATGTTACATATGCCGAAGAAGGTAAAAATGGAGAAAGTCATACTTGATTATGACTGGTACAATAGCTATGTAACTTCATCATTTCCTAGCAGGGAAAGAGATATCTCTCCAGTTCAGAGGTTGAGAATGGGGTTCTGAAGGTTTTGATACCCTAGGAAGCACTCAACATACATGCCCATTCTGTAAAGGAGATTGTTAGTCTCTCCCCACTGAAAAAAATAAAATTAAACTTTCTTCATATAGAAAGGTACTGTTCAAAAAGGGTCTTCCGTGCAGTCACTTTTTTCAAGCTTAACTGTAGGCCTGTCTGAAAGTTAGCTTTCACTTCTGCTGACTGAAGTTTGTTCAGATTGAACTTTTTCTTTGGGGCCCTCTCTTTCTTGGTTTGGGTTTGAAGGACAGCCTAAATTTACTGCGCACTAAGTGGTGATCAGTGTAGCATTCAGCACTTGACATCACTTTGGTGTGAATGACATCCTTGAGGTCATGCTTGTGCACAAGGACATAATCAGTGAGGTACTAATACTTTAAGCCAGGATTCATCTCAGTTGTTTTAAGTCTGTTCTTTTGCTGGAAGATGGTATTGGTGATGACAAGTTGTTGCGCTGTGCAAAGCTCCAGGAACCAGCACCCGTTGTCATTGCAGTTGCCAACGCCATGTCTGCCAAGTTCTCCTTTCCAGGAATCTGCAATTTGGCCCACTTGAGCATTGAAATCACTTGTCATCTGCAGGGATGTTTTGGAGATAGCTGTGGTGCTCCGAGTAGAACGTTTTTTTCTGCCGGTTCACCTTAACGAGTTGGAAAGTACACACCGAAAAGCATGGCATACTACTTATTTTTCAGAAGGTGCATGGACATTATGTGGTCTGAATGACCGGTTGGCAAATTTTCCAGTCTGGAGGCGATGGAGGAGCTAACGATGAAACCGATACCTGAAAGGCACCCCTCTGTTGTCGGTTTCCTTAACCAGAAGAGGGTGTATCTGACACTATGCTCTTGGAGGCTGCTTTATCCTGGAAAGTGGACTTCACTAAGGGCAGCAATGTTGACATTTAGTCAGGATAGTTCATGTGCAATCAGAGAAGAGTGACATTCAGGTCGGTTGCTGTGAGCTGCGTCTAGCATGGTTCTGACGTTGTAGCATGCGACTTTCAGAATTTTTGCACCCTTGGTGATACTATTTTCCAACCCCTCCGCTCGGGCAGGATATGACACAAGGTCAATTTTTAAGCAGAGTTTAACAGGTTTGAATTCAGAGTTTTCCTTCTCCTAGACTTGTTGCCTAACCATGGCTGAAGAACCTAGTCTGTCCTACTATTTACCTATAGCTGGAGGGAGAATAATTGGATTCATACCTTTCCCAAGGGTATTAGTGCTATGTGAAATGCAATCAGTCTCGTCCAGGATTTGAACTCGTATCGCCGTGTTCATTTCCTACGGCGATAACGACTACACCACGGGCACCCTTGGTGGTGGGTGCGAAAACTTCCTAGTTTTAGTGCTTTTTTACCGCTTGAGAATACCTGTTGATTGCGGCAAGCCAATTGGGGGATGAGAGATGAGCTTTGGTTAGGCCTCCTTTTCTTGGCCCCTCTCCTTGTGGACCAAGCAGTGCTGTCCCTGAATAGGGCTGCTTGGTTGTTCAGGGTGCTGTCATCACAGGTCAACATTAGATGACCAATATCCTGAACCGCCTTGCATGCAAGATTGGAACTGCAGCCTCCAGTGACATCTTTCTCCTGCTGTTTCGCCCCTTTACTCTCAACACAGGGATTTGGAAGTGTTGAGCCTGCACAATGAAGTTTTTTGGTAGAGTGCAGTGTGCACAGTACTGGCCCCACCTTTTACTCTCGTGGTTCATCAGTCATGGACTAGCAAGCTGGAACAGTGACAGCGAGATCCTTTAGTCCTAGATTTTATGTCAGCCTGTCCTTGTCCTAGATGAATTGCCTGCCAAGGCTGTTGAGCTCTATCTAGTATTTGGCTCATAGCTGGCTCCCTAAACAAATACTATCACCACCGGGACAGGGTGAACCTGGGAGCAATGGTAATAAAGGAGTCACTTGACTCTCCGTAAAACTCTGGAATTCCAAAACCAGAGCCTTACCACTGGTTGCAGTTTAACGTCTTACCCAGGAGTCAACGGAATTTTTTCCACTTTCTGGTAATTGGAGTCATAGAGACAGTGTGTGTGAAAAAATTCGATTTAACTGGTATCCCCAAACCGGTACCCTCACCAAATTTTCTGGTGAAGAGGGTGGCTAGACACCCAGCAGGACGAAAAACAAAACCTGTCAAAGGACAGAGGAAGCAACTTGCTTAACAACCATCTAGCTCATTATGCAGGGACATAGAAATACTTGGGTTGGTATTCAAGTGTGTGTCAGGACCATTTGAGGTATCCTTGTCTTGCAAGTCCTAAAGTATACATAAACACTAAACCAGAGCAGAGAAAGATTATGTTAATTACTTCCCTTCACTCAAACAGTCGACCTAATTGATTTAGAAAAGAAAACCTATTTTTATTGAAATCTGAGGAGGTAGAGTTAATTACATCTAATTCTTGGATGCTGAGAGTCTTTTGATATATTTTCTTTTTATATATATATATATATATATATATATATATATATATATATATATATATATATAAGGATATTTTTTAAAATTCTGTTTCCGTTAAAGTCATTATTTATTTTCATAGTTCTTGAATAATGACATGAGTATAAATAATTTGATTATGCTAATAGAAATTATTATAATTTAATTTTAGAATTTTGGAATTTCTAAAATTTTGTTTTGAAATTTAGGCTTTTGGGTCAATTGTAAATACAAACTGTGGTAGTCCATCTATCTTAGGAAGAATCAGTTTTTATGTAGGATTTTAAAAAAATCTATGACTCAAGTTTTTTTCATACATTATGTAATGCATTCATTTTCCATATAATTTTGTCGATAAAGTTTATATATAACAAATTAGTTACACTCCTAAATTGCATAAAATATTTGAACCATTTTTTATAGAATTCCTAATAATATTATAAAATTACAAAGGGATCTTTTATACTCGAAAAACTTTAGGGGTTCATCAGCATAAAATAGGAATCAATGGGGTCCATAGCCTTAAGAAAAAGAAAAGAGAAGAATGAAAGAAAAAAATGGATTGAGAAGTATTGCCTTCAGCGGTGCGTATTTAAAAATGAACGAAAAAATGTCAGGACTTTCAGTGTTTATGCTAATTATCTCCCTTATTCTGTGTCTAGTTTTTGTTTTCTTTTCCAGTATATTTTCCGTTGACCGTGTAGGAAATAGGTTTATTTTTATAAGAAAATTTAACCTAACAAATTTTAGTTTAATTGAAGGAAAATTTTATATTTTCTATTTTTCCTCTAATATTAAATAGTAAGAGAAAACAGATGAAGTAAAACGAGCAAGTAAGTAAAATATCCATTAATTCGTTTTTATTTTATAAATTTTTATCCCTTAAAAAAATTACATTGCTATAAGCATTTTCAGTCAGAATTTTACAGGATCGACTGACACGACAAAAATGCCGATAGAAAACGGAACTGAATTTTAAAAAAAACTGAATTGAAAAAGAAGAAAAGCTCAAAATTAGCAAGTATTTAAGTATTTTGTTTTTGAAATAGCAAAATTGATAGTTAATTACTTTCAATTGTGACGATTTTTTCATTAACTGACAAAAGAAAATCCCAAGAGAAGGTATCGTTTAACAAAAAAAATCTTATCTACAAATAAAAAATCTCGTAGTATTAATCTTCTAGTAAGAAACTTATTTTGTATTCGTTAATGGAAAAAGAATCTGACGTGATATTATTTCTGCAATACATGTACATAAATTTCCATTTGTTTAAAAGATTTAATACTTTTAAAAATTAAGTTAAGTGATATATATACACATAAGTTTTCGCCATAATTTGAACTAAATGTTAAATCAATGTTATTTATTATTTATGCGACCAAAATCAATTAAAATTTGCATTCATTTAAAATAATATGAAAAGCATTTAAGACAGGAATTAATTGATGACATGATTGATTTTTATATATTTTATTTACTTAATTCATTAAACAAAGTGTGGGTAAGTTTTTGCCATTTTATTTTTGCTATTGATTTACTTGAAATGAAATAGTATTTGTCTATCAAAAATTTTAATCAAAATATTCTTTACAATAGAAATTAATTCATTTATATCTGTTCTGTGTAAAGTAACGACAATGATTGTTGTTATTGCTTTATTCTTGTATCAAATGCAAATAGTTAAATCTACAAAATCCAACCATCATGGCCACCAGCCTTTGTCTTTTTATGACCCTGTGTTCCAAGGGTAGATAACCTATGCCAGTGTTTTTCCATGGAAGTCCCCTTTCGCCGACAGAGCCATCTACCTAGTATTCTATTCGCTCAGTTAACTTGAAGGAGTTTACTTACATCCTCTCATGTCTGCTTCTGAAAGTCTTCTATTATTTAATGCGACCTTCCATTTTGACTCGCCAAGAAACACTGGCAAAACGGGTTAGTTTTTGGAACACAGCAAAGTATCTGGTCATTGAGACATAAGCAAAAAGTCTCAACAAAAAGGGTGTGTTTAAGACCTTAGTTAGTAGTCTCATTTTTGTTCTGTATGGATGAACATTGTCGGGGTTTGACCTGTTTTTTGTTTCTTGTACCACATTTTCTTTTGGACTTCTACATGTGAGTCTATGTGGTTCCTGTACTTGCTTTATTTTCAAATTCCTGCTGCCAACAGCCTTTTGAACTGTCAGAAAGGGTTCACCTGCAGGAAGGTTTCTTTTCTTCTTGTTCTTAAGGTGTATTTTTGTCATCTCCATGTTCATATTAATGTTGTTCATAGTCCACTCAGGTATAAAATATGACATATTCTGACAAATAATATATGACATATTTATTAAAAGAAAAACTTTAACCTTAATTTATGATTGTAAATACTGCGCAATAATACTGCCGATGTCAATAACATTTCTTTTTCATTCACAGATTTTGAATTGGAGAAAAAATGAATTCATTTGGTGGCCTGACGTCTTGTTTTAAAAATATACAAGCAAAAATAATAAGTTTTATGGCTTCATAGATTCCGAGTTAATTAAAAATGCATACATAAATTGAGACAAATGTGATTCTGCTGAGATATGTGAATGATCATTTTCTGTGAATCTTTAAAATGGAAATGTGTCCTTAGGATTTTCTTATAAAGTGTGTAGATCAGTATTTTCCATGAGACTTGGCAAAAACACAATTGAGAATATTTCCAATTGTCATATATAAGCATCTGCATTTACAACAACTTGTAATGAACAGACACGAGAAAGAAATTCTTTTGTAAAAAGTGTTGAGAAGAATCATCAGTGATTTCAGCATTAAAAAAACATTAGAAGAACATGCTATTCTTGTGAAAGACATTTCAATATTTCTATTTCACTAAAAGTCATACAAACTTTACATTTTATCAATTTCTGTGAATTTTCAACGTGCAAATACATAATGGAAAAAAATTTTTTATAAGTTGCATTGACCAACATATTTGATAAGTTCTTCTTAAAAGACAAGCTGGAATTCTTAAAAATGCAAAATGTAAAGTTCAGTATTTTCATCAACTTATTTAAAAACAATGGTCCAAATCTACATAGTAAAGAAATTCTTCTTGTGGATCAGGATTTTCAAAAAATTAAATATTTAAAACATATATGCAAAAACACTGTTACATGTGTTGATTAATCTTTCAGTGAGTTCGGCTTTAAAAAAATATGCAGAAACATACCGAAAAAAAATCATTCTTTTGTGAAATTTGTGGCTCAGGATTTTCAAGGAGGTGTAGTTTAAAGATACATATGCGAACACATACTGGGGAGAAACCATTTGCTTGTGAAGTGTGTGGCACTGCATTTGCAGAGAATTCCACTTTAAAAACACACATGCGATTACATACTGGAGAGAAACCATACATTTGCAAAGTATGTGGATTAGCATTTCCAGTGAATTCTAATTTAAAAAGACATATTCAAATACACACTGGAGAGAAACCATATACTTGTGAAGTGTGTGGATCAGCATTTGCGGAGAATTCCCATTTAAAAGCACACATGCGAACACACACTGGAGAGAAACCTTACACATGTGAAGTGTGTGGATCAATGTTTACTGTGAAAAGTACTTTAAAAAAACACATTCGATCACACACTGGAGAGAAACCTTACATTTGTAAGGTGTGTGGATCAGCATTTGCAGTGAATTCAACTTTAAAAAGACACATGCAAATACACACAAGAGAGAAACCTTACACTTGTGAAGTATGTGGAGTCGCATTTCCTGTGAATTCAACTTTAAAATCACACATGCGATTACATACTGGGGAGAAACCATATATTTGTAAAATATGTGGATCAGCATTTCCAGTAAATTCCAGTTTAAAACGACACATGCACATACACACTGGAGAGAAACCTCACACTTGTGAAGTGTGTGGGTCAGCATTTACAGAGAATTCCCATTTAAAATCACATATGCGAACACACACTGGAGAGAAACCTTATACATGTGAAGTTTGTGGATCAGCATTTACTGTGCAAAGCAGTTTAAAAAAACACATGCTATTGCACACTGGAGAGAAACCTTATACTTGTGAAGTGTGTGGATCAGCATTTTCTTTGAGTTCAACATTAAAAAGACACATGCTATTACACACTGGAAGGAAAACATTCTCTTGTGAAGTGTGTAGGTCAGTATTTTTAAAAAAATCTAGTTTAAATAGACACATGCGAACACATACCGGAGATAGACCCTACACTTCTGGAGTGTGTAAATCAATATTTTCACAAAAATCACAGTTGCTAAAATACATACAAAAACACCCAGGGGAGAGATTCTAGATTTGTGATGTGTATAGTTCAGCATTTGCTGTGAATACCAACATGAAAAATCATATGCAACTATACACTGATGATTAAACCTGCTCTTATCAAGTTTATGAAGAAGAATTTTCATATTCTTCTGATTAAAAATGTCACATGCACATTCACTTGTGAAATGTGTGGAAGAATATTTTCAGGGCGTTCAGCTTTAAAAATACACATGTGACACATACTTGCGGGAAACCTTAATCTTATAAAGTTTGTGAAACAGTATTTTAAAATAAGCAGCATAAACCAACAGAATTAGATATGAAAACATATACTTGTTTCATTTGGGGATCAATGAGTCTGCATAAGACAGTGGAAAAAAAGCCAGATCTTTTGAAATGGGTCAGCTATAAGAAATAAATGTGAAATGATAATAGAATGGATCTCTATACTTTTGAAATATGTGCATCTGCAGTTTTTAAAGAATTATAGCTGAAAAATATGTATGCAAAGATTCACTTGTAAGAAACTGTTTGAGGTGTGTGCATTAGCCTCTTTTTGGAATTCACTTTTGAAAAGACACGTATGAACACACAGAAGAGAAAGATATGAATAGGCAAATATAAACATTGAAATCGATAGGAATAAATTGAGACAGACAGACAGGCAAGTATAAGGATGGCAAAATAGATAGAGCTATGAATAAGAGATATGAATATATTGAAACAAACTGAAAGAATCTAAGACAGATATGTAAGTAAAGTTGGCGACCATAGTCGAGGGTAACCCGAAGGCTCCCTTTTCAATAGCTACTACACCAAAGTGTAGGGGAGGGCGCTACTCCTTCCCTGGATTGCTCTACTTTACCCTTGATCCATACCTTATAATGCTGAGTGTTAAGCAAAGAGGCATCAAGTACCATTTTTAAAGTCTTTGGTATGACTTGACCTGGGATTGAACCCAGGTCTCCCGGGCCATTGGTGAACACCCTAACCACTAGGCCAATGTCATGTTTTTGAAGACAGATATGTGGATGATAAAAAGTTCATACAATGATGTTATATTTGCTCTTGATGAGGTTTTGGACCACTAGATTCCAAGTACTGCAACACTGATGTAAGATGAGAATGGACCCATAAGGAAGACTTGAAAAAAAAACTTGTATGGTCCCATTCTATGAAAGTATTTTGGTCAGCCTATGAACATTTCAGCTGATCCTCATAGATAGATAGGTATTATAAATAAACTAAGATAGACAGCTATGAATATACTGAGATTGATGGAAACGGACCATTAAATTAATGCAAATAGACAGGTATGAGAATACCAAGATAAACAAAGATATAAATTGAATATTACAAGCATACTTAAATAGGAATAAACTGATATAGGTAGATGCAGACAGCCAGGTGTGAACATACCAAGACAGAGACATAAATATATGAATATACTGAGATTGATGGGAAGAGTCTGCTGTCCATATAGATATGAACTTACCAAGATAGAGATATGAATATACTGACATTGATGGGAAGAGTCTGCTGTCCATATAGATATGAACTTACCAAGATAGAGATATGAATATACTGAGATTGATGGGAAGAGTCTGCTGTCCATATAGATATGAACTTACCAAGATAGAGATATTAATATACTGAGATTGATATAAAGAGGCTGAGACAAGTATGAATATATCAAGTCAAAGAAGGAGACAATTGGAGAGTTCACTTTCAAGATTTAAATTACATTTTAACAGGACAGCGTATAAGTGCAATCAGTCACTCATATTAAAAATAATATTAGCCTGTTCTATTTCTTGAAATCACTTATTTTTAGAGAGCATAGAAGATTTCAAGGAAAGCTAATGTTGATTAGCAAGGGAAATTCATATTCTTTAGTTTGAAAATGCTAGATGCACATACACATTGGACAAGTATGTGTATACCAAGTTATTTGATTTTAACAGGACAGCATGTAAGTTCAATTAGTCACTCATATTAAAAATGATATTAGCCTATTCAATTCCTTGAAACCACTGATTTTTAGTGAGCATAGAAGATTTCAAAGTAAGATAATATTGATTAGCAAGGGAAAAAGACAAACAACTTGAGAAAGACAAAAATAAAAATAGATGTTATTCTGACTTTTTAATATATACGACTGAGAATTGTAAATAAAAGAGGTATAAATAATCCCGCCATTTTAATGCCTCCTATTTTAACAGCAGCTACAAAATAATGCAATTTTTTATATAGTCACTAACAATTTAATGTATTTCAGTAATGATGACAACAATATGTGGGACATACCACATTCAATAGAGCTATCAACCCACAAAATGGAGAATCCCTAGATCAATAAATCAGGAGACATTAGGGTTTGTGAAAGATTCACTATGCAGAACTGGTACAAAAATGAAAAAAATCTTAATCAGGGAAAGTGAAACTGTGTCATTGCTTTGGCCATTTTTTGCAAGGTAAGAGACAAAACTCTCTACTTGAAAAAGAGGTCAAGAACGGGTTTCTGAACTATCATATGGTACCCCCAAGGCACCCAACAGGCATTCCCATTCACTCCTCTAGAGAAGAAAATAGAATTTCCTCTTACATAGCAAGGTACTATTCAAAAGGACAATGATTGAAGAGTGATCACCACAATAAATGTTAACACTAAGAAAAATTAGTCCTTTCATTAATGTGAGACATGTTTCATATTTTAATATCAACAAACTTGTATTTCTGGAAGATAATAAAACTTGAATACGCAGCTTTAATTCACAATTGTCTGTTTTTTTAACTCTAATGGACTTTTAGCTTATAAGAAAATTATTTATTCAAATAATTGATCTCTTTGATTTAGAAGGAATTTTGTAGCATATTGATTTGAAATCTTTGGTCTTTTTGGAATGTGACATCTTTTCACTTTTGATTATGTAAATAAAGAGATCTTCATATAAGATATTGAAGATATAATTATTCTGTTTTGCTTACAGAATTTGCTTAGATTTTGATTTCTTTACTGGGGTTAGGTTCATTTATTTTAGTGCATGTAGAGAATGTCAGCCTGCCTTAAAAACAGCATTAAAAAAGTTGCATCCAACCACTTACCAATGAGAAATACACAACTATCTTAGCCATGTGGTACTCCCTGTTGGCTTGGGCTGTAGAACACGCTGAATGCTCTTCAGTAGAGGGGTAAGACTCCCCTAATGGGGCCACCTGTTTGGCGTGGCTGGTGACTCATATGGCACGAGGATGGGATCCTGTTAGTTGAGTAGTCATTGATCCAGCAACAGAGTGGTCAATGGCTTGCAACACATCACTTTGGCCCTTACTTAGTCTGACATGTGGTTGGATAAGCCTGATCTGATCAATTGGTTGATTCCATCATGCCCTAGCACACGTATGTTTTTTTTCTCCCAAATGTATTATCAAATCTGTTCTTGCAGAAAAATGTCTGACTGTTTATCATATGAGTGCTAGAAAGTGAGGCTGAATGTCAAAAGGAAAGGACTTTTTGACCCTGTTAGATTGTTAAGTTATAAAAACCAGAATTTGGCAGAGGCTCAGAATCTTGCTCTTAACATGAGTATACTAGTAATGTATCCTCATCTCAACCAAAGTGATTGGGTTTCCTCCTTGGTACATTCCCAATGCAAGTTGGACTCCATTGTAGGTGGTGGAGCAAAGGACCAGCAAATAACAAATTATACACATGGCTTTCTCAAACAAAAAATTCAAACAAAACCTCTCAGAATTAGATTCTTCTTTGGATAATGAAGCTGAATCACCTTTCCAAAGATTTATAGTAATCAAATCTACAAGCTCACCCTTAACAAATTTATCTTCATTCATAATAGAAAAAGTTATATCAAGCAACTTAACCAATATCTGTAAAAAGAATTAAAAATGAAACTCAGCTTGTCGAGGCGGAAAAAAGAAAATATATGGATTTCCTGCTGAAAATGATCTAGTTTCAGAACATCTCTGTCAAAACTTACCCACATAAATCCCTGAATGTTAGTAAGTTGTATAAAGCAAAGAACTCTCACTCTGTACAATTTGTGATGTGGTATGCTACAGAGAGAGGGAAGGGGAGGTCAATTCCCTTACCCTTCTGTATTTGAATCAACGGGCACTAAGACTGACTGTTAAAATGGTATATGAAAGGAGGTCAGCTACCCGCACTCTGTGACCTGTTTTCTGTTGAACAAAGAAAGGATTCCAGGTCACTTGAATAGTGTGACCTGATGGGATAGTGGGAGAAGGAATAGTCGAATGATTGGCCCACAGAACCTTGGCACCAAAATGACATTTTTTGTTAGAGAAATTTGGAAAAGAATCTTCAGTTTGGGACAGAAGTCAGCAGGAGAAACACGCTGATCTCAATCAACTCTGGGGAAAATTGCCAGTAAAAAGAGTAAAACAGAGTTTGGAAAAGGCCAGCGACAGAGACAGATTGCTGAGGTCAACCAGCTCCAGGAGATCACTCACCTGTAAAAAGAGAGAAAGAAATCTGAACATTGAAACTCATCAAAGATAAGTACAACTTAAACTGTTTTCCTTCTACAAATTCCTAAATATTGGAAAGTTACATGTATTC
Source organism: Sepioteuthis lessoniana (assembly GCA_963585895.1). Lineage (NCBI taxonomy): Eukaryota > Metazoa > Mollusca > Cephalopoda > Myopsida > Loliginidae > Sepioteuthis > Sepioteuthis lessoniana. Next base: position 47,662,415 of record OY757908.1, on the reverse strand, counting down.
AAAAAAGAAAGAGAGAAACTGAAAAGATTCTGTTTCATCAATAGTAAATTAGTGAATGAACTTTGTTACATGCTTCAGATATTTTCTCAAGTAAAAGAAAAAAGAGAAAGAAGAAATTGACTGTTGAGAGACATTTATGTTTGATACTTCCTGTTGGCTTAATATTGCCGGTCTTTTAAAAAGAAAAGAGGAAAGAAAAAGGAATAGTTTCTTAAATCTTATCATTATTTGTTTGGTCATTGCCTATTAAAATTTTGTTGTATTTTAAATGCACCCTTGTGTTGAAATCTTTTGGTTGTGTTATTTCCTCTATCAATTCATCTTCTTTTGTACGTATCTGTTTCAGCGTCATATCACTTTGATTTATTTTCACTCAATGTCTTATTGCCGCCTTAAAACATTACAAGAGGATTTGGGAAATTTGGCTACAGTTAATATTTTCTAACCTCAAAATCCATTTTTCTGCTATCTGAGGGGGTATGAAGACAAAGGACTTGGTGGTGTATGTTAAAGTGAATTGGTACCCCCTTACCAGCATCTGAGATGAATCTAGCCCCAAATAAACCTCCACATTATTTGCTGGTTTACCATATGCCTGAAATAGGAGTCTTGACTGGGACTTATTTTGTGGAGGGTCAAGTGCCAGACTGCCCTCAATGTCACATGCACATGAAATGGACTCTCGTCCTGGGATAATTATTTATGGAACGTCACAAATTGAGAAAATCAAAAGAGAACTTTAAAAGCAAGAGGTGACAGATGTTAAAAGTGTATCCATAAAAAAGGGGGAATATGATAAAAACTAGCACATATAAGTAAGTAAAGTTGGCGACTATAGTTGAGGGTGACCCGAAGGCTCCCTTTTCAATAGCTACTACACCAATGTGTAGGGAAAGGCACTACTCCTTTCCCTGGATTGCTCCACTTTACCCTTGATCCGTACCTTATAATGCTGAGTGTTAAGCAAGAAGGCATCAAGTACCATTTTTTGAGTCTTTGGTATGACTCGACCTGGGATTGAACACAGGTCTCCCGGGCCATTGGCGAACATTCTAACTGCTAGGCCAACGTCTGGTAAGCACATATATAATGGCCTTCAACACTCTCAAAATACCAGAAAAATTAAAAGTGGGTTATACTATGGAGAGAGTCAAGCAATACATACCAAATACCCTGAGATCCTATAAATGCCAAAAATACAGCCATCACGAAGACAACTGTAGAGGATAAGAAGCATGTGGGAAATATAGTTGACAAGATCCTGATCACCACATTAATGAATGTGAACTTCCAAATAAATGTGCCAACTGTGGCAGTGACCATCTGGTCTATGCAAGATCTTGTGATAGTTGGAAACTAGAGAAGGAAATCCTAGCAATAAAATACAAAAACAATATTCCCTATCATGAAGCACAGAAGATGGTAGCAGGGTCTAAACTTCCTGCTTATTCTCAGACAGTCCGGAGGAAAAGCTCCCGCTAAAAAAATAAAGAGATTGTGAAGACATCTATTCAGCTGGAGCCAAGCGACTAGCAAAGTTTAATCAAAAGATGGTAGCAGGGTCTAAAATCCCTGCTTATTCTCAGACAGTCCGGAGAAAAAGCTCCCACTAGAAAAATAAAGAGATTGTGAAGATATCTATTCAGCTGGAGCCAAGCGACTAGCGAAGTTTAATCAAAAGATGGTAGCAGGGTCTAAAATCCCTGCTTATTCTCAGACAGGAAAAGCACCCACTAGAAAAATAAAGAGATTGTGAAGACATCTATTCAGCTGGAGCCAGGTGACTAGGGAAGTTTAATCAATGAGATAAAAGCCATGCTTGAACTTGAAAAAATGACACCACCAGAGCTTCAGAAACATCATCTACCCAAACACAGACCTTTATGGAGAAAATCAATCTATGGTGGTGCCTGAAAATCAATAAAAAGAGCACAGATCTGGAGAAGGTAATCAATAGCAACAATGTTTCTATCTTAAATAACAAATCTCCAATTTATCTCAAAATTTATAAAGAGGATTCAGCATTAAATAACCTACAATGGTTGATAAGCCATTAAACCAAGCCAAAACAAATCATATATTTAATATATTTGTATAAACAGGATTTAGCATTAAATAACCGACAATGGTTGATAAGCCATTAAACCAAGCCAAAACAAATCATATATTTAATATATTTGTATAAACAGGATTTAGCATTAAATAACCGACAATGGTTGATAAGCCATTAAACCAAGCCAAAACAAATCATATATTTAATATATTTGTATAAACAGGATTTAGCATTAAATAACCGACAATGGTTGATAGGCCATACAACCAAACTGAACCAAATGTAACATACCCATGATACGGATATGGGAAATGTACATAGAATGTCCATAACTCATATATAGATAACATAAGAATCCTGAAACTCAAAAAACACTTACGACTTCTTAGTTCAGGTACGAAATTTTTTATCACCTTTGAGTTAAAGGTAATTTGACATAAGGAGAGTGATACACAATCTTTCTCTGCTGACTTTTCCATCTGCCCCCCACCATGCACAGCACCCCGCCGCAAACTACTGGTCTGATCTCATCGAGCCCCGAAAGTCAACTGTCTTCTTCGGACACTAAAACGCAACTGACTGATTTTTCTCAGATCCCTAAAATCCTACGCGCACGTTTCTGGTGCATGACATCATTCACATCCCCGGTCATATTTCTATCTGGGATTTTTATTTTGACATCTCTGAATGACACATCCTCCCTGCGCGCGTGTGAACACCTGCACTCATGTTGCACCTAACTAACCCATGCGCTAAGGGAAAGGTTCTCAGCCTAACTAAACCAAAAGGCAAGATATATAAAACGAATCCCTCGGCCATTATATTACACAAATCATATATATTTAATATATATGTATAAAGAGTTCAGCATTAAATAACCTACAATGGCAGATAAGCCATAAAACCCAACCAAACCAATCATATATATTTTTATGTATATGTATAAAGAGGATTCAGCATTAAATAACCTACAATGGTTGATCTGCCGTAAAATCCAACCAATCACTTCTGTATTGTTCTTTTAATCATACTGTTTATAAAGGAATATTTATTGTGTGGTTTGTATTTTTTTTATATTACCAATGTTTGTTTATTGTTACTAAATATGGCACCTATTGATGAGAGAATTAACCATTAAAAGATAATGAGGACAAATTTAAACCAGACATTCAAACTGCATCAAAGGTCAACAAGGCTCAGATTCTGCTGAGGTCGGAGTTCTGCTCCTAATATTCACTATAAATAGCAAAGTTCTATACAAAAAAAAAAAAACAATACTTGAAAAGTGATCTCTGTGTTACATATTATCATTTGTTTAAAAAATCCTCATTTGATTAATATAAGAAATGTTTGATATTTTAATATCATATAATTGTATTTCTGGATGATAAAAAGCTTAAATATACAACTATAGTTCATTCTTGCCTGCTTTTAACTATGATGTATCATTTGAGGTTAGAATAAAGAAGTCGTTAAATTAAACAGTTGATCTAATTTATTTAGAAAATAATCAAAAACTATTTATATTGAAATCTGGGGAGGCAAAGTAAATAGCAATTAATTCTTAGATGCCGAGAATCTTTTGATATTTTTTGCTTGTATATAGTAAGTAAGTTGGCCAACCATAGTCTAGGGCAACTTGGAGGCTCCTTTTTCAATAGCTACTACACCGAGATGAAGGTGAGGGCACTACTCATTTCCCTAGATTGCTCCTGTTACCGATGATCTGTACCTTATAGTGCTGAGGGTTAAGCAAGAAGGCACCAAGTATCATTTTTTGAGTCTTTAGTATGACTCAACCTGGAATTGAACCCCAGTCTCCCAGGCACTTGCTGAACATTCTACCCACTATTTTTTAAAATTCTGTTTTTATTGATGTCATTACTTATTTTCATAGTTCTTGAATAATGACAGAAACGTAGATAATTTCATAATGCTAATAGAAATTATTATAACTTAATGGTATAAACATTTTGGAATGTAGTCCATCTATCTTAGGCAGATTCAGAGGTTTTATGTCGCATTTAAAAAATGCTATGACTAAAGTTTTTCTCTATATTGTATGATACATTTATTTTCCATGTAATTGATTTGTTTAAGTTTATGTGTAATTAATTATTTATACTTCTGTAATACACAAAATATTTTAACTCTTTTAAACAATTCCTAATAAATAGGGACTTTTTAAACATCGAATAGCTTTCAGTGTCCACCTGCGTAAAATAGGAATCAAAGGGGTCCATAGTCTAAGAAAAAAAGAGGTTGATGAGTATAAAGCGATGCGTGATTCCCTGAATTAAAATGAACGAAAACTAAGTTTATGATAATTATCTCCCTTGACTTCATTTTTTCGAGGACATTTTGCGTAGAAAAAGATGGGTTTGTTTTTATAAGGGCATTTAACCCAGCAAATTTTAGTTTATTTAAAGTAAATTTTCATCGTTTCTACCTTCCGTCTAATATTAAATTATAAGAGAAAGAGAACAAAAAAGTAAGTAAAATGTTAATTTATTCATTTTTATTTTAGAAATGTTTATCCTTTTAAAGAAATTACATTGCTATAATCATTTTCATATAGAATTCTACGGCATCGACAGATATGAAAAAATACGTATAGAAAACTGACCTGAATTTTATTAAGTTTATTACATACCATAATAAATTATGAAGACCTTAGTGAAACAATCTGATACAAAAATTATTTTCGGCTTAACACTTCATTGCATTTTGAAGGCTGCGAAAAGACAAAATTACACGTGGAAAACGAAATAAGAAATTGTTTGCTAAAAACAACAAAGAAAGTTGAACGTGCAATCACAACTGAATTACTGATATATATATATATATATATATATATATATATATATATATATATATATATATATATATATATATATATATATATATATATATATATATACATCACATGGCCGCCATGGACCTTTCGTACTGTAATAAAGCATTCAACAGATCTAAAAAAAAAAAAAAATAAAAAATAAAAAAACACACCAAAACAAAGCAAAAAAAAAAACAAAACGGAATTTTTCAATTAATAGGAAATTTTCTGAGTTTATTCATTTATTAATGAATGTTATAATTCACCAGTTATTTTATTAAAAAATTTGCAGATTTTTTTTCAAGTCACTTCACTTTACCCTCACACACACACACACAACCTGTTTATGATGTTAGTGAATTCGTATATTATGTTGCATATAATTTTTGTATGTAATAAAAAGTCAAAAGTCGGAAAGTGTGAATAGAATAAAGAAGAAAATTTCAAATTGGAAGGTTTTTCGAAGAAGATAGTACCCCAAATATGAACAATGAATTTGAAAAAAAAATCTCTTGAGAATGTAAAAATCTTTGGTGAAAAATCATCTTTTAGATTATCAGGGAAATAATTTGGAATCGATATTCGTTCCGCTTGAAAAAATGGATTCTTAAGTTTGCATGAGACTTACTCTTTTCAATCTCAGGCTAAATGAAAATATATTATTAAATTACGAATATTTTTATCAATTAAGTAAGTTGGCGACTTTCGTCGAGGGTGACCCGAAGGCTCCCTTTTTGATAGCTACTATACCAAAATATAGGGGAGGTTGCTACTCCTTTCCCTGGATTGCTCCACTTTACCCTTGATCTAAATCTTATAATGCTGAGATTTAAGCAAGTATCATTAATCAAGTATCATTTTTTGAGTCTTTGGTATGACTCGACCTGGGATTGAACCCAGGTCTCCCGGGCTATTGGCGAACACACTAAACATCATGCCTATGTCCAGTTTTACTAATTAAAAAGTATTAAAATTATTTTTACTAATTAAAAAAGATCAAAATTATTTTTACTTATTAAAAAGTATAAATTTTAAAGCAACAAACTAGGAGCTGCTTGTTTTTGTTTTTTTAAATATTTTTATATGTTTTTTAAAATATAAAAATTGTTGAATGAAAAAGATTGGAAACCTATATCAATGATTTGTTAAACAATTGCTAGTCTTATTCATTGTATTCTAGTTGAATATTTAAATAAAAATGAATGGTAAAAAAGCAAAATTTTGTTATAAAAATATGTAACAATGAATGTTTTAGGGATAATCAAGAATTTGTAGATCATTACCTGGTAAAGTACTGAACATTAGCATGATGGTTAGAGTGTTCGCCAGTGGCCCAGGAGACCTGTGTTCAATCCCAGGTCAAGTCATACCAAAGATTCAAAAAATGGTACTTGGTGCCTCCTTGCTTAACACTCAGCAATATAAGGTATGGATCAAGGGTAAAGTGAAGCAATCCAAGGAAAGGAGTAGCGCCCTCCCCTAAAAGATGACATCCTTACCCAAATTGAGCTTATATAACACTTTACAATTATATAACCTCAATTTGGGTAAGGATGTCATCTTTTAGTGAATTAAGATTTTTAAAATGAATTAGATATGTTATTTTGCTTTTATGATTATGATGTTACTATCTTTTAAATTATACCAGCCCATTGGTCTAGTGATAAAAGTGTTCGCCAATGGCCTGGGAGACTGAGGTTAAATCCCAGGTTGAGTTATATCAAAGACTCAAAAAATGGTACTTGATATCTCCTTGCTTAACACTCAGCATTATAAGGTACAGATCAAGGGCAAAATGGAGCAATCCAGTGAAAGAAGTTGCACCCTCCCCTACACCTCGAGGTAGTAGCACATGAAAAGGGAGCCTCCAAGTGGCCAACTTTAATTACTTTTTACTTGTCTTTATTGGGAATCCTTTTGAAATGAGGCTTCTTAATCTGAGAATTATTTTTTTTTTTCATTGCAGACTTTTTGTCCTCATCTTGGTATTTTTTTTTGTTTTTTTTACTATGTTTTGGCCAAATTTCACCTCTGGCCTTCTTCAGGTGATTAACCACGACCTTGGATAGGAATGCTGAGTCTTGTAACCATATCCCCAGTAATTACTGCTTTCCATAGTTGTCTATCACACCATTTTTTTGACCAAGTAAACCTCTGGCTGGCTTGGGTAGAATTTGAAACTACTATCTTCTGACAATGCTCACCTGGAACTGTAAAGACTCAATGCCTCTATCCGCTGTGCCACAGGCCCCGAAAAAGGCCAGAGGTGAAATTTGGCTGAAACATAGTGAGAAAAACAACAAAAAAAACTACCAAGATGAGGACAAAAAGTCTGCAATAAAAAAAAATTAATTCTCAGATACTTTTCACTTATCTTTCAAATAAATCTAAAATTCAACTAACTTAGTTCAGTGTGGCTCGTCACCTTCATGACCTCTGTACAATTCAGGAACTGTGGAATTGTACCTCATATTACCAAATTATTGCAAAACATTTGACTCACCCTAGTACAGTTATCTAAACTATCTTCCAGCCCCTGTTGGATAGTAGCTAATGTGCTGGAAAATATAATATGCAAGTTTGAATTCTGGTCTCTCTATTCACTTACAGATTAATACACCTGGGAAAAGTATAAACCTCCTTATCTTCCTAGCTATAGGTAAATAGTACTACTACTGTATTACTATAAGGATAATTTTGGAATTAACCTATTAAGGATATTCCATCAAAGAAAGAAAACAAATGATTCTTCTATTCATGTATGAATTTTAACACAGATAAGTTTATTAAAACAAAAATTGTATTATGAATTTATAATTGTAAATAATGTATTATGATGTTGTTTTTTTTCAATAATGTTTCTTTTTTATTCACAGATGTCAATTGCGTTGGAGAATGAATGAATTCATTTGATGGCCAGATATAATATAAAGAGTTTTTTTTAAAGATATACAGGCCAATAGATTGCTTAAAGTTAATAAGTTGTATCACTCTGTAGTTTCTGAGTTAACTAAAGATGTATTCACACATACATTAGAGACAAATGGGATTCTGATGAGATGTGTGTAATATCAATTTCTGTAAAATTCTTCATGTGGATCAGTATTTTCAAAAAAAAAAAAAACATTAAAAACTTATGTACTAACATTCTGTGAAATATATTGATAAAATCTTTCAGTCAGTTCAGCTTAAAAAAGACATGCAGAAACAAACAGATAGTAAAACATTCTTTTGTGAAGTGTGTGGTGCAGTATTTTCTAGGAGATGTGGTTTAAAAATACATATGCGAACACATACTGGAGAGAAACCATTTTCTTGTAAAGTGTGTGGATCAGCATTTTCATATACTTATTCTTTAAAAGTTCACATGCGAATACACACAGGAGGAAAACCCTATGTTTGTACAGTCTGTGGATTAGCATTTGCAGTAAATTCAACGCTTAAAACACATATGCGAAAACACACTGGAGAGAAACCTTATACTTGTGAAGTTTGTGGATTAGCATTTGCAGTGAATTCAACTTTTAAAAGACACATGCAAAAACATACTGGAGAGAAACCTTATACATGTGAAGTGTGTGGATCAGCATTTGCAGTGAATTCCACTTTAAAAACACATATGCGATTACATACTGGAGAGAAACCTTACATTTGCAAAGTGTGTGGATCAGCATTTGCAGTGAATTCTAGTTTAAAAAGACATATACAAATACATACTAGAGAAAAACCTTACACTTGTGATGTGTGTGGATCAGCATTTGCTGTGAATTCCACTTTAAAAACACACATGCAATTACATACTGGAGAGAAACCTTACATTTGCAAAGTGTGTGGATCAGCATTTCCAGTGAATTCTAGTTTAAAAAGACACATGCAAATACACACAGGAGAGAAACCTTACAGTTGTGAAGTTTGTGGATCAGCCTTTGCAGAAAATTCCCATTTAAAATCACATATGCGAACACACACTGGAGAGAAACCTTACTCTTGTGAAGTTTGTGCATCAGCATTTGCAGAGAATTCTCATTTAAAATCACATATGCGAACACACACTGGGGAGAAACCTTATACGTGTGAAGTATGTGGGTCAGCATTTACAGTGCAAAGTAGTTTAAAGAAACACATGCGATTGCACACTGGAGAGAAGCCTTACATTTGTGAAATGTGTGGATCAGCATTTTCTCTAAGTTTAGTATTAAAAAGACACATGTTATCACATATTGGACGGAAAACATTCTCTTGTGATGTCTGTGGGTCAGAATTTTTAAAAAAATCAAATTTAAAAAGACACATGCAAACACACCCTAGGGAAAAATTCTAGATGTGTGTTGTGCACTGATCAGCTTTTGCTGTTAATTCTAACTTCAAAATCATATGCAAATATACACTGATGATTAACCCTCCACTTATTTAGTTTATAGAAAAGCATTTTCATATTCTTTTGTTTGAAAATGCTACATACACATACACATTAGATAAGTATGTGTATGCCAAGGTAGAGACAAACAGTTCATATTCATGTTTTTTATTTCATTTTAACAGGACAGCATATAAGTTCAATCAATCATATTAAAAATAATATTAATCCATTCAATTCCTTGAAATCACTGATTTTTAGTGAGCATAGAAAATTTCAAAGTAAGATAATATTGGTTAGCAAGAGAAAAAGACAAACAACTTGAGAAAGAGAAGATTAAAACAAGACAAAAATAAAAATAGATGTTATTCTGACTTTTTAATATATACAACTGAGAATTGTAAATAAAAAAGGTATAAATAATCCCACCATTTTAATGCCTCATATTTTAACAGTAGCTACAAAATAATGCAATTTTTTTATATAGTCACTAACAATTTAATGTATTACAGTGATGATGATAACAATGTGTGGGACATGCCACATTCAATAGAGCTATCAACCCACAAAATGGAGAATCCCTAGATCTAATTAATCAGGAGACATTAGGGTTAGTGAAAGATTCACTATGCAGAACTGGTACAAAAATGAAAAAAATCTTAATCAGGGAAAGTGAAACTGTGTCATTGCTTTGACCATTTTTTGCAAAGTAAGAGACAAAACTCTCTACTTGAAAAAGAGGTCAAGAACGGGTTTCTGAACTATCATATGGTACCCCCAAGGCACCCAACAGGCATTCCCATTCACTCCTCTAGAGAAGAAAATAGAATTTCCTCTTACATAGCAAGGTACTATTCAAAAGGACAATGATTGAAGAGTGATCACCACAATAAATGTTAACACTAAGAAAAATTTATCCTTTCATTAATGTGAGACGTTTCATATTTTAATATCAACAAACTTGTATTTCTTGAAAAATGATAAAACTTAAATATACAGCTTTAGTTAACAATTGTCTGTTTTTAACTCCGATGAACTTTTAGTTAATGAGAAAATTCTTTACTCAAACAATTGAATTATTGTACCATATTGATTTGAAATCTTTGGTCTTTTTGGAATGTGACATCTTTTCACTTTTTATTATGTAAATAAAGAGATCTTCATATTGAAGATATAATTATTCTGTTTTGCTTATAGAATTTGCTTAGATTACTGAGGTTAGGTTCATTTATTTTAATGCATGTAGAGAATGTCTGCCTGCCTTAAAAACAGTATTAAAAATGTTGCATCCAACCACTTACCAATGAGAAATACACAACTATCTTGACCACAAAACAGCCACCAATTTGGTTTGTTATTTTCTTATTATTTCGATTTATTTCAGAGATCACTGATAAAAATGGACAATTGATAATTACAAAAATTAATGGCTTACTTTGTCCAATTGATTGAGTAATAATAACTTATTCAAATCTTTTTTAATCATATCTTTTCAACAGTGTTGTAGTTAAAAAACAAATTACTATTTTATAAATAACATCAAATAAATTTTGAAATATTACTGCATTATCTAATTTCTATGCAGCTGAAAAAAAACAATAAAAATGTTTGAGTTATGATCAGCATCTTATGAGAGATTTGTTTCATATTATTTGATTGTCTGTGTGATAAGTGCAACTGTAGAAAGATTAAAACAGGAAATATTGCATAAGCTTATATGAAGGGATGCAATTCAGGAGTAGAGTAAAGGATGTGATCTGAAAGTCCTGAAAGCAGAAGTTTTGCTGTGTTGAACACTTTATGAGGTTCCTGAACCACAGATAGATCCCTGCATTTGTTTAGTGCTTTTCAAAAATGAACATTTCTATGACAATACGAAGATGAAATCATCATGTGATTTTGGCCAATCTTGAGAAGAAAAAATGGGATGAAAGTAGGCTATTGCCAGTAATGAGAAAAACATCTGACAATATTGCTAATAAAGCAACTGAAAGAAGAGTGAGGTGGATAGTATGCCTCGTTAGTAACAAAAAAAGGAGTCTCGTAACTGAACACGTGGAATCAGTTTCAAGTGTTGTTGCTATGTCATCATCTTCTTCTTAATAGAAGGTGGAAATTTGAATTTCTCCACTAAAAATAAGTTCTCTTAGCTTCTTCCTATGAATTCTTTTTTGCCTGCAACAATCTTCTTTAGCAGTCCTAGATCCAAGCTCGTCTCTTGTGTGTCACCAAGACTCAAAATGCCTTCTTTTTCTCTTGGTGCATTCAGGCAGGACTTAAATAATCATGCCAAAATGCCACATCCAGGTCAATTGCATGATGTGGTAATTTACATGCGCGCCAATGTGTAGGTAGTCCTGATGTCAAACATGATTCACGATTGGGAGGATGTGAGTTTGATCTCCCCAATCGCCCGTTTCTCTCTCCCTGATCTCATTTCACACGCCAGACATATTCATGCATGCTTTGAGCTGCCACATGTGTGATTTCTCTCACCACAGCAACATTATCTGTCACATAGCTGCTTGTATTTTATGAAAATACGGGTTAAAAATTGATTTAAATCCTAACCAACATCAAATAAAGGATTTGGTTTTGTAACAATAGACTTTTGCATTTACGTGACTCAAAGTTTCTGTGGTGCATGGCATGCAAAGCCGCCATTTGAGCCTTGCATAATAAAACAGTCTGTAACAACATGGTCCAACATCACTTTAGCCATTCCATATGGGCGAAATATTCATCAATGTTATCTTCCATGAATTTCAGAACCAACCATACCTGTTTAGTTAAATCAAACTCTCTGTTATTATCTCCCTGGGTTCTTGCGATGCTTAATTCTCTTAGCCTAGTCTCTTGCTCAATTCGAGCCTTTTCCAATTCCAACTTAGCTTGTATCCCCACTTTTCTAGTTCAGTTTGCACTGCCGACATGTCTGTTGACTCAGTAGGTAGGTCATCTAATGCCTCTTTCCCAAAAATGTGCTCATCTATCATATGTTCTGTAACGATTCTAATTATTTCATTTTTCCTCATTGATGTTTTTACACCTAATTCTACCTTTTCCCCTATCTCTATTAATTCTTCTAGTTTTTCTGGATCAGGCTCCTTAAGGAAATCCTCTACCCCCTCTATTTTGACTCATCTGCGTCACTTCTCGTGCTTTCAGTTTTTCAAAATGACGTTCCTGCATGAG